>PISX010006768.1:0-94490 GCA_004024625.1 Mellivora capensis | reverse complement strand
AAAAAAAAAAAAAAAAGGAAGAAAAAAAAAAGTGGAGCCTAATTTCCCCCACCTTAAATGTGGGCTGTACTTAGTGAGTTGCTTTTATTTTTATTTTTTTTATTCATTTTATTTATTTAACAGACTGATCACAAGTAGGCAGAGAGGCAGGCAGAGAGAGAGGGAGGAAGCAGGCTCCCTGCTGGGCAGAAAGCCCGATGCAGGGCTCGATCCCAGGACCCCGAGATCACAACCTGAGTTGAAGGCAGAGGCTTTAACCCACTGAGCCACCCAGGTGCCCCAGTGAGTTGCTTTTAATAAATAAACTATGGCAGAAGTGGTGGTGTGGATGTCTAAATAAGAACGTAAGGGTATCATGAGTTCTTCCTTGCTCTCTTTGTTGGATGGCTCACTCTAGGGGCTGCCATATCATGAGGACATTCAAGCAGTCTAGAAAGAAGCCCACACAGTGAGGGACTGGGGCCTCCCGCCAAAAGCCGTGTGAGTAAGTCATCTCTTCGGAAGGGAATCCTCCAGCTCCGGTCAGACCTTCAGCTGAATGCAGCCCCAGCTGGTACCTCAGCCACAGCCTCACAAGTGTCACCAAACCAGAGTCACCCAGTTGATTTGTCCCCAAATTCCTGATCCTCAGAAAGTAGGAGATAATAAGTATTTGTTGTTTATTTTTTAAAGATATATTTCTTTATTTGAGAGAAAGAGAGAAAGTGAGCATGAGGGAGCACAAAGAGGGAGAGGGAGAAGCAGGCTCCCCACTGAGGGATCCCAGGACCCCAGGATCCTGACCCAAGCTTTGGCAGACGCCCAACTGACTAAGCCACCCAAGCGCCCCAATATTTATTGTTTTAAATTAAGTTTTAGGGTAATTTTTAGAGTAATTCATTATACAGTAATAAATAATATACTCATTTTTAAATGGATTTGTCCTTTTATTAATGATTTTTAGGAATTTTAGTAGATATGTATGTGCTGAGAATATTTTTCCCCCGGTTTAGGACTTGTCTAGGTATTTTTTTTTTAAAGATTTTATTTATTTATTTGACAGAGATCACAAGTAGGCAGAGAGTCAGGCAGAGAGAGAGGGGGAAGCAGGCTCCCGCTGAGCAGAGAGCCCGATGCGGGGCTCGATCCCAGGACCCTGAGATCATGACCTGAGCTGAAGGCAGAGGCTTAACCCACTGAGCCACCCAGGCACCCCTGTCTAGGCATTTATGAATGGTGTCTTCGAATGAGCAGAAAGAATTGCACAATCCAATTTAATCTTTTTTTTCTCTTGTGGTTAATGCTTTATGTGTTCTTTGCATGAAATCTTTGCCTACTCCCAAGATCATAAAGATATTCTCCTTGTAGCTTTATGTTTCTGATTTTAAGTTTATTTTATTTTATTTAAGATTTTATTCATTCATTTGACAGAGAGAGAGAGCAAAAGCAGAAGGAGAGGCAGAAGCAGGCCCTGCAGAGCAGGGAAAGCCCAATATGGGACTCGATCCCAGGACTCTGGGATCATGACCTGAGCCGAAGGCAGTGGCTTAACCAACTGGGCCCCCCCAGGTGCCCTGATCTTAAGTTTAGATCTATGATCTATCTCAAGTTAATTTTTTATGTATGGAGTGAGATATGGGTCAAAGTTCATTTGTTTTCTTCTGTATGGATACTGAGTTGTTCCAGCATCATTGCTAAATCCTTTGGATTGACTTGGCACATTAGTTGATTTTCACTTAATTTTTTAAAAAGATAACATACAGACAAAAGGACTGAAAGTGATACTAAAAAGGTCAGCGATGGTTATTATTAAGTGGTACAATTTTAAGTGGTTTTCTTGTTTTTTTAGACTTTTCTGTATTTCCTTGATTTTTAACAATGAACCTGTAATACTTTATAATAAAAAATGCATAAAACATTTAATTTCTCATGTTTATTTGTTCTCTTTTTCTTGAAATATAACATAAAATCTGTAGAATTATAGCTTAAAATGCATATAAATAAATGTAATTTTAAAATTTTATGTGTTATGACTTACTAATTTAAATAGATGTCCATCTGAATAAGTGGACAGACACATTATTAAAAGTATTGTAAAAATTACTTTATATTTAAGCTCCATTTTTATGACCTTGATTTATAGTGAATAATTCTGAAAGTCCATAAAATTTGCCAAGTAGAAAACTCTGGACACTGCTTTTAGATAGGAATGCTTTGTCATTTCAGTTTTGGAATTATTTATATTCTAATTATCTCTGTGCTGGCAAAGTGTTTTTCAAAGGCTCAGAGATCCCTTTTTCCTTGAGTGCATTAAACATTTATGTCACAATCTGGTACACCATTCTTTGAAAACTCTTTGTTGTAAGTTCAAAAGTAAATACCAACCTTTACATGTCTGAGTATCACAAATGCAGTCAAAATGAAAGCAGTTTTACTGTAACATGGTATTATGCCCGAAGAGATAAATATATACTGGCAAAAGAGGAAGACAGGCCAAGTATCAACAGTGAAAATTTATAACTCATCAGTTTCGATCCCAGAAATGTCACATAGAACTTTCTTCTTTCTGTTTTGAATTGCTTTTGGATGCGCTGAGTTTCGCTTGAGGTTGAAATTTCAGCCTTGAAGGATCAAACACCGGTTCTCTCAGAACAGATTTCTCACTTTTGCAGCCAGCTTAGAACATTCCAGTTCACCAAAATACAGGCAAACATTTGGAAAACTCTCAACACGGCTGGCCAGCATTTGAGAGGGACGACAGCCTGGCTTTCGAGCTCCTCCGAGTTCATTTGTCGCACAGCCTTTAGGGGCGCACTTTGAGGAGTGGCTGGTATCTCCATCCGAATGTTGAGAATGGGGGTGCAGGGAGGAAGGCTCACAGCAGTTCCTCGAACAGACTCCATAACCAAACCATTTACTTTCCCTGCTGAAGCTATGGTGCCAGCTCGCACACACCTACTGGTGGAACCCAGCAGAACATTAAAAACCTGCAGGAAGTAGAACATTAAAAACCGTGACCAGCCCATTGACCGGAGGGGAGCTTGCAGCATGAAACAGATAGTTAACGGGAAGAACCACTGACGGAAAAAAAAGAATCCTGGAAAAGTGATCACAAAACGGCAAAATGACCAGTGAGGACTGAGAGATTTCTTGTGGAAACTTTTCTGCAGCTGTGACCCTTTGTCTGTATTAACAACAGACCTGTTTTGTTTTGTTGGAGGGTTTGACACATCACAGTCTCCTGTGTTCTCCTGTCTTGTAGAAAAATAAGGGGACGTGTAACCCTACGGATGCTTCGTCCTACAGTCTCTCATTTTACCCAATTCTCCTAAACTAGATGAGAAAGGCTTCAGGCGTCAGCTATAAAGTCAGAGGAAAGGTTTGATCTTGGCGATTATCAGTCTGTCCCTGATGGAAATGAAATCTGTCCACTCTGGAAACCCTGGCTTCGGTGCTGGGGTATCATGTGCAAACTTGAGGGTAGGTGGCTGGGCTGAAAACTGGAACCGCCTCCTCCTGCCTTTGCCCAGTCTCCGGTCCTCACAATTTCCACAACTGCCTCTTCCAGCCCCACGTCTCGTCCAATACCAATTAACACTTTCATCAGAAGTGGTTAAGCGCTAATGGTGACAAAGGCAAGGTACTGTACCAGGGAGTGAAATAGTTTCCTCTCCTCTAGGGCAAATTTGAAGTTATAAGAACACCCAAATCAGTTCAGAAAGTATTATTTTTCAAAGACCAGTAGATGACATTCTTCTGCTTCATTTTTTAAGCATAAGGAGAAGGATTTGGTATGGTTTAGGCAAAAAGGAGAATATTCTTGGTGCTTGGAAGCCTAACACAAACACACACACACAGACACACACACACACAGACACACACACAGTGATTTTTTTTCTTTTTTTAGGAAAAATGACTCTGGATGATAACTGACTTGACAACTAGAGTAACAGAGTACATGGTACATGTCTACCATCTTCTATCTGTTGTTATTACATGGGATCCAGAGGGAAGATGAGGATTAGCTGTCTCTTTCCAATTTCTATTTATAGACACCATCCTTGCTTTTCTCAACGTCACTGCAGTGGGCTGCGTTGTGACTCCCAACAAGGTGTGTCTATGTCCTAGTCACCAGTGATGAGACTGGTGATGAGACCTTATTTGGAAAAAGGGCCTTTGCAGATGGAATTAAGTTAAGGATCTCAAGATGAAATCATCCTGGACCATCCAGATGGGTCCTAAATACAATGATAAGTGTCCTTATAAGAGACAGAAAATGGGAGCTCCTGGCTGGCTCCTCGGTAGAGCATGCGACTCTTGATCTCAGGGTCATGAGTTCAAGCCCCACATTGGGGTGACACCTACTTAAAATTTAAAAAAGAGAGAGAGAGAGAGAAAGACAGAGGAGAAGAGGAGAAAATGGGGGCAGAGATTGGAATGATACAGCCACAAGCCAAGGAACAGCTGGAAACCACAGTGTCTGGGAAAGGAAGGGAGCAAATCTCTCTTTAAAGTCTCTAGAGAGTGCAGCCCTGCCAACACCTTGATTTGAGGCTTCTGGCCTCCAGGACTTGGAGAGAACACATTTCTGTTTTTCTGTGGTCTGTTTGTTAAGCAGATTCAGGGAACTAATGCAGATTCAGGGAACTAATGCAGTCACCGAAGGTCTTTATCTGTTGTTTCTCTCTCAATCCCTATTCATTCGTTTGTTTAAAACACAAGCATGTGATGTGTCAGGCACTGAGGAAAGCACAAGAGACACAGAACTGAAAAAAATGACACTTTTTATTCTTGAGAGCTTTATAATCTGGTATTACTGATGTCATTATAATGTGTGGGCACAAGAAGAAAGAGGTCCCTGCTTCCTGGGATGGTCACAATAGGGTTCAAGAGGAGGAGCACATGATATTTGAGGTGTTTGCTGGGTAAGCAGGTTGGGAAGAATGGAGAGGAAAGAATTCTGGAAGAGAAAGGAGCATGAACAGAGGTATGGAGGCATGAAATCATGTACTTTCTATGGGAATTGGTTTTTAAGTAAAATTCCAAAGTAGGTGTGGCGAGAGAAAGGGTAGATAAGGGCCAGATTACAGAGAGCCCCTTAGCCAAGCTGAAGAGTTTGGAATGCATCAGAGGGCGAACAGGAAGCCACCAATGGTTTTAAACAGGGTGAGACTATCATCACTCCTGCGTTTTATTAAGAACCTTCTGGTAGAGGTAGGAAGGTTGGCTTGGAGACTTGGCCAAGGCACAGGGATTTATTAGACAAGTACTGACATGGTCTAGGAGACAGATGATAAGAGGCTGAACTAAGGCCCAATAGTGAGGCTAAAGCGCAGGGAGGGATAAAAAGAGAAATTTACACAAGAGTCTGAACTAGAACAGAGTCTGAGAAAGGTAGGAAGCAAACAAAGAAAATTCTATTTCTGTAACCAAGAGAGATGAGAGGATCAAGACGGGAGAACCCAGAGACAGAAGCCACTGAGAGGCCAAGTAATGTGAAGCCTGAGAAGAGTCCACTGGATTTGTCAACAAAGAGACCACTGGTGACTACGTCAGAGCCATTTGGCGATAGATGTTATTAGCTGGCAGTGTCCATTAGCATCCGCAAAATGAGAGGGAAGGTCAATAGGTCGCTAGGGGTCAGAGTGTGTTCCCTGCACTTTCCTCAGCATCATCTGAGAATTTAGAAATGCAAATCCCGGGGCACCTGGGTGGCTCAGTGGGTTAAGCCTCTGCCTTTGGCTCAGGTCATGATCTCAGAGTCTTGGGATCAAGCTCCCCACTGGGCTCTCTGCTCAGCGGGTAGCCTGCTCCCCACCCCCCCCGCCTACTTGTGATCTCTCTCTCTTTCTGTCAAATAAATAAATAAAATCTTCTAAAAAAATGCAAATCCTCAGGCCCCACTCTTACTGATCAGATACTCAGGTGTGGAGGCCAAAAACTCCATGTTCTAACAAGCCCCCATCTATTTATTCTCATACTTGCTAAAGTAGCTTAAAGTTAGAGACCCACCTACTCACATCCGACAGGGCCTTACTACTGAGAATGTGATCCATGGACTGGCCACATCAATTCCATTTGGGAGCTTGTTACAAATGTAGAATTTTGAACCCCACCCCTGACTCCTTGAATCAGAATCTGCATTTGTAACAAGATTCTAGCCATTCAGATGCACATGGAAGTTTGGGAAGCTGTACTAAAGGATTTCAATCTCAATTGCTTCCTTGCCCCAAATCTCAGATCACATATTATATAAACCCAGTGAATTGATAATTCAAAGAATGGGAGAGAATTCAGTATAACATGCCCAAATTTCCTCCTTTCAAATGGAATAAGAAATAAGAGATACTCAATGGGCCATAGCTCACACGAGCCCAGAAATATTCCTGGAGTAATCAAAGTAATGTAGGTGTTTCTAGTTCTTTGGCATATAATTCCAGGGTATAGAATATATATTTTTTCTTCAAAAAGGTAAAAAACTTACTGAAGTTCATTTTATCATTCTAGGACACTAGAACTGTATTCAATAAAGTCTCCTACTATCCTTGACAGAGACAGTATATATGGGAACAGGTAAATCTTTATATGACTGAATAGGGAACTGCTTATGCTAGGAAACCAAGACCACTAAAATCTGCACAGTTTACTATATATAAAATATAGCTCAATATTTCAAAAAGGCTGAGAACTATTTCATTTATTTTGTGTGGATATAGTTTAACCCAGAGGTGTTCAAAGTGTCCTCAGACCAGCAGTCTCCCCGTCCCCTCTGGGCTTGTTAGAATTTCCATTAGTTTCCACTCTGACCTACTAGATCAGGATCTCTGCAGAGAGGACTCGGAAAGTTGTTTTAACCAGTCCCCCAGTGGATTCGGTTGCCCATTCCAATCTGAGAAGCACGGATCTGGCCTCAGAAACACTTCATAGAAAAAACCCTTCTGCCTGGAGCGTCTCCTGTTTGCCTCTTAAACTCTTCTCCATTTAAGTGGTTTCATTGATCTTCATGTCCTTTCATGGCTCCTTCTTTCCTCCTTCCTCTTTTTTCTTCCTCTATCTACCTATGTCTTTCCGTTCTACTTTTTCACTTCCTATTTCTTTCCTAGCTCCCTTTAGCCTTGAGCTGCCCCCTTCTCGAAGATGTATACAAATCTAGCACTTCTGCTCAGAAAGTTTGCCAGCCTAAGCAAGTCTATCAGAGACCCATGCTCAGCATTATGGCAGAAACGAAACAGTCCATCAGCTGCTTCGTCCTTGGAACAAAGCAGCTTGCAGAAATGACAGTATAGAATCATCCATTGTACAATTCTTTGGTATTAGTGTGACTGTAATTAGCAAGAGCACTCATGATAGTCATGTGCTAATTGTCCACAAAATGTCTGGTGGCACAGAAGAGTACAAGATTTTCAGACTATGGGGCAATTTACCTGAACAATGGGCCTTGTTTTAGGATTCAGGGTTCATGCCTTCACCACTAGAGGTGGCTAAGAAACACTGCAGGAACAAATAGTAATCATATTAATATTAATAGAAAGTCGTTCTTTTGTTTAACTAAAATAGTTTGTCTTTATTATACAGCCTGCTGTTAATAATCTAATTGCTCATAATGATTTGGTAGTAAATGTGGTCCAGGCCTTTTTCTATGAGCTTTACAGTGAGTAATGTACTTAAATCTTTCACAACCCTATGAGTTTGGTACAGTTAGCATCTTTATTTTACAGATAAAGAAAAGGAGTTGTGAAGAGGTTAAATAACTCATCTAGGGTCCCCTTGCTGGGAAATACCAGAGATGGAATTTGCTTATACAGTCATATATATATATACACATATATATATGTGTATATATATATATATATATACATACATACACCTTTTGGTGTCCCAGATCAGAACCACAGTGCTATACTATTTCTTCCGGTGAAAATGAGTTGAACTACACAAGGCACATTTGAATTTCACACTCCTTCATATTTCACACGAAGAGGACAGATTTATTAAATATTGTCATGTCCTAACACTTTCAGTTGGAAAGAACATGGTGTAGTGAGACAAACCCTAGACTGGAAGCCAGCAGTCCTCAATTTTAATCTTAGTGTTATAGGCAACTATACTTATTTATACTTATATTAACTATGATTAAATTTATTAATAATTTTTATAAATTTGATTATATTTATATTTGCTACCATTAAATCAATAACTATGTTTATTTTTATTTAGTCATATTTATGGTTCTCTCCAGATCCAATATTCTGTGAATTCTAAGACTAAAACATAGTCCAGGGAATAATTAAATTTAGGATTATAATGGTACATAGAAGCATAATTAATCAATTTTTTAATTATTCCTGTAGCTATAATATAAACAAGTAAGATGACATAATTCTCAATTCTTAAGGCAGAATGAAATGTTTGCTAGCACACATGAACAACACACATAGATATACATTAAAGCCTAAAGTACATTTGCTCAATATAGGGGCACCTGGGTGGATCAGTGGGTTAAGCCTCTGCCTTCAACTCAGGTCATGCTCTCAGGGTCCTGAGATCAAGCCCCACATGGGGCTCCCTACTGAGCTGAGAGCCTGCTTCTCCCTCTCTCTCTGCCCCTCCCCTCTTCTCACATGCATGTGTGCTCTTTCTCTCTCAAATAAATAAATTTTTTAAAAATTTTGCTCAATAGAATAAAGGCCAGAGGTGATGAATTGTATTGGTTTCCTATTGTTACTAGAACAAATGATCAATCATGCAGTGGCTTGAGACAGAACTGATGTGTTATCTCATAGCTCTGGAGGTTAGAAAACTGAAATGTGTTTCACAGAGCTAAAACCAAAGTTTCAGTAGAGCTGCATTTCTTCTCAAGGTCCCAGGGAAAAATCCATTTCCTTGACTTTTCCAGCTTGTAGAGGCTGCCCACATTCCTTGGCTGATGGCTCCCTTCATTCATCTTCAAAGCCAGGGAGAGCAGGTTCCTTTCTTACATCACATCACTCTGACCTCTTCTGCTCCTCTCTTGCACATACAAGGACCTTTGTGACTTGATTGAGCCCGTGCAGATAAGCCCAGACAACCTCTCCAGCTAGAGACCCTTAACGTCCTCCCATCTACAAAGTCCTTTTGTTATGTAAGATAACACATTAACAGGTTTTGGGGATTAGGACATGGGCTTCTCAAGGGGAGTCATTTTGTGCCTACTATGAGGGACATTATAGGGTTCACCAGGAAGGCTTCTGTCTCATATATTTAAAAACAAAACAGTGTTTGTAGTGAAGAGGAAAAATATTCAGTTCTGGAATATTATAATATTTATGAAGCTCACAATTAGATAATGAATTGCAAATATCTTACGGAATATTTTCTAGGGTTGATATTGCTTTGAGCACAAAAGAATGTCAGAGCCGGAAAAGACCATGGGGATGATCTAGAGAAGTCAACCCTCCTTATTTTACATTTTTATATATGCAGAGACTAAGGCCCAGAGGGGCCAATGACTTGCCAGTGAGTGATAGATGTGAGCCTGGAACCTCCTGGCTTGGTTCTTGGGTGCAGGCCTCTTCTGTTACATCTTAAGGCTGTCTCTCTCTCTTTTTTTTTTTTCACCCTACCAATAACTTCATAGACTTCCATGTAAAATTTCTTAGCTTGATGCTTGAGGAAGACTCTTACCTAGTGTCTTTTTGCATATCACACAACTCAGACACACTTTCACAGCTAATATTAATGACTGGAACAGGCCTCTGACTCTTCCTTCTTCTTTGGGGAAGTATGTAGAAGAGCACAGAACTGCAGAAAGAAAAAAAAGTCTTGGTCTTTTGATTGCCATGTGACGATAAAGAGTAGGAGGAAAACTATGCTGTGGTAAGGAAAGTAGCTAAACCACAGATGAGGGGCTCATGGAAAAAAACATTTTATAAATACCCTTTCTTACCCCTAACATGTGTCACATGCAATGCCTTACCTACCCTGAGGAGATTTAATTCCATATGGGCTGTTTATGGAGCAAAAATTGTATTCAACACAAAATATGTAAGAATAACAACAAACTTAGTTGACTCCTTGAAGTATGCCACAGCTTTTCTTGGCCAAATCCTTGTTTTGAAAAGGAAAATCATAACTTCTGCATGGCATAGAGCAAAGAGAGGGCAGTGCCAGCCCTAAACACTGGCAGCATGAGCAGCCTCGTGGACATTCCCACCCTTTTCTTAAAGAGTAGAAATTCTAGCTTTTCCTTGGAGAAGGCCAGCAAAGCCCTTCTGAAATGCAGCTGCTAGAAACCCTACCCTTAGGAAACTACACCGACAGATTGAAGGTTAAAGAGTATAGGATGATTTCAATCATTGCAAGAAAACTTTGCTGAAATACAAAATCTGTCCCAGTTTTTTTTTTTAATTTCACCTTAGCAAGCTAGTAATGAAAAAAGAAATTCTCTGAAATAAGTTTATTGTGGAGCACCTACTAGAATTCTAGTGCTAGAATTCTAACGGTGAGACCCATGTCACCAAATTCTAATTAGCTTTGTAGTGCTTCACTCATAATATGAACACATAGTCAAGGATCCTCAGACAACTGGTTAAAACCCCTAACAAGATATAGGAGGGGAAAACAGCACATAGGTGGAAAATGCAGGAAGCAGAATGAATAAAAATTAAAAAAAAAAAAAAACTAGACAGGAAGGAAAGGAGGGAGACAGGGATGGAAGGATGGAGAAAGAAAGAAAGAAAGGAAGGAAGGAAGGAAGGAAGGAAGAAGAAAAGTACTTTCAAAAAAAGAGCTCTGGATATTTAAAAATGTATGTGGAAAAATAAAACAAAGCAAAAACAAGAGGAGAGTTGGAAGATAATGTTGAGAAAATCTCCAAGAAAATACAACAAAAAGATAAGTGGGTAGAAAATAGTGGAGAAAAGAAAATATACTTAGAGGATCAATCCAGGAGATTAATATCTGAATAAAAGAAATTCTGAAAAGAAAGCTCAGATAATGGGGCACCTTGGTGGCTTAGTCAGTTAAGCATCTGCCTTCAGCTCAGGTCATGATTCCAGGGTCCTGGAATTGGGTCCCACATCGGGATCCCTGCTCAGCGGAGAGCCTGCTACTCCTTCTCCTTCTGCCTGCCACTCTGCCTACTTGTGCTATCTATCTCTCTATCAAATAAATAAATAAAATCTTTTAAAAAACGGAAAGCTCAGATAAAATGGCAGAGAGCACATTATTAAAGAAATAATATAAGAAGTTACTGAAAATGGCTTCCTGGCTGGCTCAGTCAGCAGAGCATGTGACCCTTGATCTCGGGGAGGTAAGTTCAAGTCCCCCAGTAGGTGTAGAGAGTACTAAATAAATAAATAAATAAATAAATAAATAAATAAAAGGCTACTAAAGAATGAGTGCTACCAAAACAAGGGAGTAAAATAAGAGGAAGATTTGAGATTCCAAAAAACAGGGATGCAAGAAAAGGAAGAGGTCAAAAGACTTCCTAGGTTGACTGTAGAGGCAAACTGAAGGGCAACTAATATTCTTTCTCGCTCTGGGACATGGTTAAGTTACTTGGAAACAGTCTGATTCCTTAGTACCTTGCTTTCAGAGGTGGGACTGATTGAATGCCCTGTTGGTCTACACTAATATCCCACCAAGTAACCCCCCCACCCCACCCCAGTGAGGAATCTACTGATATTTTGTGTGTGAAGAGCTCTTTCCACTTTGGGTGGTAGGAACACAAGCCATTAACACCCTGTGTGAAGTTTGGGGATTGTCTGCTTGATCTTTCCCTGAAGGTCTTTCTCTGACATCTGAGTTTCCTTGCACAGCGGTGCTGATCCTTACCCAGATCAGACTTGAGAACTTCTGCAGAACTCCAGAGCTGTCTTCAGCTCTTTAATCTTCACCACTCTGCCTTGAGACTTCTAGCAGCCCCGGCACCTTGGAATTCAGAGCTCAGTATCCTGAATTCAAGGAGTCTGCCAGGCCGTTCAGGTTCTCTCTCCACAGCAAACCACCATCTAGGGGGCCCTCCGCATTTATTTTCCTTCTCTCCAGGGTCACAGTTCGGCACTGCCTATTGTCTAAAGTCCAAAAATCATTGTTTTATATCTAAAATCTATACAAAATCACTTGACTTTCTAAGCTCCAGAAACAAAGTGTTAAAAATCTTATTTTTTATTTTTTTTAATTTTTTTTTTAATTTATTTATTTGTCAGAGAGAGAGGGAGAGAGAGCGAGCGAGCACAGGCAGACAGAGTGGCAGGCAGAGGCAGAGGGAGAAGCAGGCTTCCTGCTGAGCAAGGAGCCCGATGCGGGACTCGATCGCAGGACGCTGGGATCATGACCTGAGCCAAAGGCAGCCGCTTAACCAACTGAGCCACCCAGGTGTCCCAAAAATCTTATTTTTTAAAAAGATATCATCACAATATGGATGAATCACACAAACATAATATTGAATAAAAGAAACATGACAGAGAATGCATATAGTAAAGATTCTATTCATATGAGGTTCAGAAACAGCAAAGCTAAACTACATTATTTAAGATGGTATATCTAGGTGTTAAAACTAAAAGAAAAGTAAATTTTCTAATTATTTAAAAAGTAGTGGTTACCTCTGGGAGTGGTCCTGGAGGTTGCAACTTGGAATATTTGCTATAGGGCTGGAAATATCCTATTGTTTGACTTGAGGGCTATTAACATGAGTGTTCACTGCAAAATAATGTGTAGAACTGTACATACATGTGTCTTTTATATATATATATCTATGTGTTAGACAACATATATTTCTGTGTGTTAGATAACATATATATGTTAGACTTCATGATTAAAATAGTAAAGAATATATTATTTGTAATAACAACAAAAACATAAGTTATCTATATGTAATCTAGCAAATAAATTATAATACCCCATGGATAAAATTATATGACATTTAAGAAAATCCTTAAAAAATATTCAGTGATACACCATATACATCAATAAGAAAATTTAATATTATAGGAATGAAAATTCTGACTCAATTAGCTTATAGATGCAAAATAAACCCAAATAAAGATTTTTGTGGAATTGACAAATTTTTTCTAAATTCATATAGAACTGTAAATGGCCAAAAACTGTCAAAATATTCCTGAAAGAAGTAAAATGTTGGAAGTCTTAGAACTATACTAATTAGGGTGGTCTGGTCCTAATACAAGAACAGACAGACCGATAGAACAAAACATAGAGTCCAGAAACAAACCCATCAATATATGGAAATGTAATCTGGGACAGAGCTACAATAGTAGCTCAAAGAAGAAAACAGGGGCTCTTCATAAGTAATGTAGTGATAACTGTAATATATGTGGAATAAAATACTTCAAACTAGTCTCAAAAATCAGAAGCAAGTTGATTAAATACTTAAATTCTAAAAGTTTTAAAAATTTTGAAAGATAAAACCATAAAGCTTTCAGAAGACAATACGTGGGACGCCTGGGTGGCTCAGTTGGTTGGACGACTGCCTTCGGCTCAGGTCATGATCCCGGAGACCCGGGATCGAGTCCCGCATCAGGCTCCCAGCTCCACGGGGAGTGTGCTTCTTCCTCTGACCTTCTCCTCGCTCATGCTCTTTCACTGCCTCTCTCTCAAATAAATAAATAAAATCTTTAAAAAAAAAAAAAAGAAGACAATACGTGAATACATCTTCATTACTTTGAGTTAGGGAAGACATAAAAATGTGCAAACTATAAAGAAGAGGATTGATATAGCTATGTTTTAGAAATACTACCTATCAAAAAGTACATAGAAAGGATACAAATAGGTTAATAGAACAGAATGGCAGACAAGATGCACACATACAATAACCTGATTTATGACAAAGATGTCACTGCAATTCAGTGGAAAATGTTTTCAACAATTGTGCTGGGTCATTTGGGTATCAATATAGGAAAAAAAATAGGAAACCCGACTTCCTCACACTATAGTGCCAAAAAAATTCCAAAATGTGTTATAGACCAAAACATGAAAGCTGAAACAGTCAAACTTCTAGATGAGAACATATGATCTTGGCATAGGCCAAGACTTCCTAAACATGAATCTTTAATGTAATGTTAAACATGATTATAAAAAATTATAAATTGACATCATTAAAATCAAGAATATATGTTTATCAAAAGACATTATGAAGAGAACTAAAAGGCAAGTCATAAACTGAGAAGATAGTTGCATTCTTCTTGAAATATATTTTCTCATCATAAGTTTAACTGAGAAAATATATATTTACAAAATATAATTGACAAAGGATTAGCATCTAAATGTTTTGAAAATTTTCTATATATTTTAAGAGTATGAACAGGGTTACCTGGGTGGCTCAGTTGGTTAAGCATCCGACTCTTGATTTTGGCTCAGGTCATGATCTCAGGATTGTGGGATCAAGTCCTGTGTCAGCTCCACACTGAGCATGGACCCTGCTTAAGATTCTTTCTCTCCCTTTGCCCTTCCGTGGCTCAAGCACAGGCAAGCACCTTCTCTCTCTCTCTCTCTCTCTCTCTCTCAGAGGGAGGAGGAGGAGAATATAAACAACCCAACAGAAAAATTGGTATAATTGAAAAGAAAATGAAAAAATATTAAAGATGTTCAAAGATGTTCAATCTTGTCAGTTATCATGGAAATTAAAATGAAATCCACAAGATACCATTTCCAAACACCAGAGAAACAAAATTTTTAAGTTCATTGTTATCAGGGGGTGGGAGGCTCAGCAAAATGGGTCAAAGGGAGTGAAACAGATACATGCTTCCAGTTATGAAATGAGTAAGTCACAGGGAGTAACAGGCACAGCACGAGGAAGACAGTCAGTGATATTGTAATAGTGATGTAACAGGACAGATGGTAACTATACTTGCAGTGAACATACCAGAGGGTATAAACTTGTCAAATCACTAAGTTGCACACCTGAAACTAATGTTAACATTGTGTGTCAACTATAAAAAAAAATTAAAAGTTCATGGATATCAAATGTTGGTAAGAACTGTGGAACAATCAGAACTTAAATTCTGTTGGTGGCACTTATGATTCCCATTTATATCAAGTTGAAAAAAACAGACAGAACTAAACTGTATATTGATTAGGATAATGTTTTATATGTAAGTTGGATAGAGTGCACAGACATATTTGTTATTTTTCATGAATGTTTGCATTGAACTTCTATATAATATTTATACTAAGAAAAAATGATATTTGTTTAGATTCAGAGCAGACTAAGTGATCTCTTAAATATCTTTTTGGGGGGGTGGCATGGGTGGCTCAGTTTGTTGAACAACTGCCTTCAGCTCAGGTCATGATATCTTTAAGATTTTATTTTTTTTAAGTAATCTCTACACCCAACATGGGGCTCCAACCCACAGCCTTGAGATCAAGAGGCATGTGTTCTGTTGACTGAGTCAGCCAGCCACTCCTTAAATATCTTTTAATTCTAATAAACCAAAGGATTTTGATGTTATCATTAAAAGTCTTTCTACCTAGCTTTAATATTCTAGTTATCTGTGCATTCATAAATTGGAAGCCTGAGAAGTATTATATAGAACCTGGATTAACAGGGATCCTTTTTCTTTTGTAATACAGTACCTGGAAAAACCTCATTTTACACCCTTGCTTTTTTTCAAAGTATGTGGACAAAATGTTCAAGGTCATTGAAACAATTTGCTTTATAAGTTCTATCAAATGGGCTAGAGGGCAGGGAGAAAGAAAAAGAGAGTCAGATAAGGTTTGATTTCCAAGGACCTTCTGATATATGAAAAGTCTGTTGGAAATTAGTATCTTTACAAAGTAAATACGTTAGTAATCATTCCATTCTATTGGTGTTACATAAGCCTAAAAGAGATTTAAAGGCAGGGAGAAATGAAACTGACAACTGAAGCTGCAATGTGTTTTCAGATTGTCGTTCTCTTTACACATTACACATTTAGAAGACAAATTCCAAGCATATTAAAATTTAGTGTCACAAAAATGTACTTTTCTACTAGTAGCTGTAGAGACCTTACAAAAAACTCCTTTCACAGAACCTTTGGAAGAATGAAATATCTCTGACTTGGGCATGATATTAACCATTAGACTAAGAAAACAGGTCACAGTTATTCAAAACTATTACAAGGACACTGTGGTATATAGATTGCAATTTTCTTTTGGTTAAAGCTGTGGGTTAGTGTAGGGACCTTTTAGAAATTGTCCATTTCTGCAGGGTTAATTATCTTTGTCATTTCATTGAATATTATTATTTACCCTTAGCATCATTAAATTACCCCAATCACTCTTTATTAGGCACATCAATTTTATTACCTTTACTCCTCATTCTACCCCCTTGCCCTCCAGACTCAAAGCTCAGTTAAATCTGTAAATTGGACATGTATGTGAATTTCACTTATACCTTGAAATTCATCCCTTATGCCTTGAGCTGTTAAACTTTTACTTGTTATGCTGTTTCAACAAATCAAGAGGAACAAAAATCTTGCTGTTTTAAAACAAAACACAGAAAGGTTCCTTATGTATAACTCCTTATCTATAATACCTCATAAACCTGAAACTGGAATTCATGTTGCTTTTTTGTTTTTCCCCTTGTGTTTTCATTTCTATGACAAGAGAAGAGGGTGGTGGTTCAAAAATATTTATGAAAGCAAAGATGGCTTACAGAAAACCTAAGGCTTCCTGGTCCAAGGCACAGCTCTGCCTGGGGGCACACAAGGCTGGGTGAAGGTGTATGCTCCCTGCAGGACTTACCACCTGAGGATCTCATCAATGGGGCCCAAACTGTTCCTTTGATTCAACACACTCTCTATCACTTCTATCCTATTTACAACGCAAATAGATGGCTTCTCAGATAAATCATTGTCATTTTTCTGTCAATTGTTATGCCCTTTTGTTCACCCATTTTGACATTATACTGACCTTTAAAATTGAGAGTCCTTTGTAAACAAAAATGGAATTTGGAAGAAGCAGCTGTCCTCAATTTCTCTTACACCTCTAAGAGGGAGAAAGAGCTCGTTGTGAGACGCTCTCCACCCCCAGACAGTTGAATGTACAGTTGCTAAATAGAAAACAAAATGCTTTGATCTCCTTGAAAACATCTACTAAACTGTGCGCCACCTGTATGCTCTGTTCCTAAATTCTTAATTTCAGTGTTTGTTCTAAAGTCAATGGGGAATTTCAGCTATAAATCCATGTAAAATAAAATAGACTAAAATTGAGCTAAAAGGAAAATCAAAGTAGTGGAGTGAGGGAAAGCTATTAAGCATATTTTCTGTAATGCTAAAATGTTCTGGTATAAGTTAGGCCGCCCACCTTAGAAATTGTATTTTAAGTTATAACATTTCCAAGTAGACATGGGAGGGGTAAGAAAGTTGGACTGAAAGAGTAAATGTGTAGAAAGGAGGAAAAAAACAAAAAGTTGATGGCCTTTGTAACCCACTTTTGGTGTTTTGTATAAAGGAGACACCTAGTTTACTCCACAGTGGAAAATAAACAAAATATTAGGTACAATATGATCTAACTTCATTACTTTTTAATGTGTACATTTTTTAAAAAATCTATACATACAACTGAGGAAAATATCCCCCAAAATATTAACATATACCAAATAGATATTTTCAGTTATGGGACTGTGTATGTTTTATCTTTTTTTAATTTTCAAAAAATATATATATAAAATGTATATAGGTTTATAATAGATACTTAACAAATATACTATATATTGTATGTATGCCTATTTCATATGTATATATATATTACATACTTTATATATCATTTTTATAGTTCCTAAATTAAGAACTCCTAAATTGGAAGAGTTTGACAATTCATTTCATCGATTCATTTATTCAAATATTTATAGCTAATTTTCAGCATTTACTGTATGTCAGGCCCTCTTATAGGGGCCAAGAACACTATATAAGACATATGCTATACCCTGTTCTGTTCTCAGACAACTAAGAAACAAGTTCCAAATCCACAGTATCTCCCCAACTATATAGACTATTTCCACAAATATCTGTTGAGCAACTTTTATCTGCAGAATCTTGTGTTCAATCCTCATGAAAAGAAGTGAAAAGAAAAGATGATGAAAAGGAAAGAGACCGGGGAGAGACATAGACTCAGACCGTGAAGACCAGTGAAACATGGAATGTGTGGGAATAAGTAGTACCTACCCTATTCGGACCCTATTCTAAGCACTTTCTGTGTGTTGACTCATTGAGTCCTCACAGCGGTCTCATCAAGTAAGGTCTACTGTTATCATCTGAAGATGAAGGTATTGGGGCTCAGAGAGTTTAAGTTTCCCGCACAACAGGAATCAGCTAAGTCAATGATGGAGCTTGAATTTGAACCCAGGCTATCTGGCCCCTAGCACCCAAGCTCTAAACCACCACTCCACATAGAAGCGGATTTGGCAAAGAAAAGGAAGGCGTGCAGTGCAGAACAGAGAAGATTTCAAGCACATTTGGCAGTTGGCCTGTGGGAGGGATGTGACTGACAATGGGCAAGGCTTCACAGAACAAGTACATGTAGCACACAAGGAAGAAACTGAAGTAATGGGAGTCTGGGAGCTTTGTCCCCCAAATTAGGTATAGATAAATTAAAGGTAAAGTTCAACATGGGAAAAATCTGATGAAAGAATCTGAAGCAAAGTGGGTTGCAAATGCACCAGAAGGTAAGGAGATTTTTGTTCTGAAATGTTTTGTAGTGATCAAACTTGAGAAACTTCACATTGAGAGAGCAAGTGAAATTATATGTGTGGGATAACTCAGAATGGTAGGGCCCTTCAGGGGCACAGGAATGCCAGGTTCTGGGACTGCCCAGGTGAGAACATAGGGCAGTGTTATGAGTGGGGAGCCGAGAGGAGGAATTGAGGGAAGAGAGCTTTCTGCAGAAAATGACTTGGGTTTGTACACCAACCCATCAGGCAGCAGTTGTGCCTCAGAGACACCCAAGTCTGATGGAGGAGGAACCAGAGCGATGGGCAGATACTTGGCTGCTACTGTGGTCATCAGACCAGGATGAAAACATTGCATGATGGAGAACAAAGAAAAAGAGGTGTGGATTCACAGCAGACAAGGGGAGGGGGGAGGTCTCCAAAAGAGGAAACAGAAGCCAAGACAGGGAAACTAAATGGACATGGGGGTTGGTGGGGGGGGGAATCAACACAAGACAGCTCAGGTCAAAAGGAAGATTTTAAAGAGTTTTAAGAAAAAAATCAATATTTAATATTTTTCACTCATCTTCCATAATATCGAAAACCTGTCCTTGCAGAAGTTATTGTGATCTTAAACTACATAAATTGCCTATGTTGAAATGAGAAAAAATTGAATTCTTAACATTGACTTTTATTTTTTAGAAAACAACCATGATTGCAGTTATATTAATCACAAAACAAAAGCATGACAGTAACAACTTTTCGTAGAGATTTCTGCAGTCAGAGCATGCACATCACACATTAATATTACTGCTTTTTAGAATCCCATGCTGATATTTATGTAGTTGAGCCCTGCAGTTCCAAGGTATTTAACATTAAGATCCGAGCTCATTTCTGCTCCGTGGAGATACAGCGCCGTAGAATCGTTCCAGTGCTTAGTGGGCTCCGGCATTCACTTGCTGGGCAGATCATGCTCGCTATACAAATGGCTTCTGCAGAACTGAATGTGACTGGGGAGGAAACAACCATTGAAAAGCATCCCCTGTACTGCTTGGGAACACAAAGAGCCATCACATTCAGATAAAATAAAAGGGAATCCTTTTGCAACGAGATCTCAGATTCGAGCATCAGAAAATCAGTTACTTCTTAGGAATCATTTTTATTTTGCTAAAGCCTTACCCAATAGGAAAAGGCAGCAGGAAAGAAATTATTTCAAACATACAAACTTCTGTTAGATCTCATTAGACAAAGAATCTGCTGTCTTTTCTCAATTTTTTTTAAAGATTTTATTTATTTATTTATTTGACAGAAATTACAAGTAGGCAGAGAGGCAGGCAGAGAGAGGAAGGGAAGCAGGCTCCCTGCTGAGCAGAGAGCCCGATGTGGGGCTCAATCCCAGGACCCTGGGATCATGACCTGAGCCGAAGGCAGAGGCTTTAACCCACTGAGCCACCCAGGTGCCCCTCTTTTCTCAATTTTTAGGGTTATCACAAACACACAGAAAAGGTATCAAATGTTTAGTTCCAAAGAGTGATCTTTTTCCCCCAGCTGTCTACTTACTGATCATCCATGAACCAGTCAGTTCGTGTTTACAGAAGGAGAGTAACATGTGGTGACCCACCCTGGCAGGGAAATTCATTTCCTAAGATGCCCGTGACCGAGCAGACGTGAACTCCCCCATTAACACCCCCCAAACAGACGCCATGACCCATTCACTCCTGACAGACCATGTTCTTTATAGCCTCTGTTCTGTGGCACATTGGATGTCTGTTAAATTGTTATTTGTTACAAAGCATGCTTTTGCTGTGACAGATGCCCCCAACTCCTTCTCCCTGCTGAGCTCACGGAATCACAGCTGTGTTGTACCACAAGTACAGTGTTGTCAAATCTTTGCTTTGTTTAATTATTCAAGTTGGTTCTACCACAGAATTAAACTGCCTAGCGATATTATGGGATTTCAGCACGAGCAACGCACATGACCGTAAAGATGCCAACCCTTGCCAAGTGTCTACATGGACTCCATTTCTCACTCACGGTGGTAACTGAAAGCTCAGGCCCTAATAACCAGATGCAGAGCTGGAGGGAAGAGGGTCATCAAAAGCCGGTCTGCCTCCAGGCTGCAACGCAGTCCTTCAGGCTGGTAGCCCTCGCACGTTCAAGGCCAGAGTCAATCACAAGTGCAGACTGGAAGTGGTTACCTCCTCAAAATTCTGAGTCTGGACTGTTATGAACCCTAGTTCAAGGTCGTAGTTTCCTGAATTTAATAGATCAATTTAAGGTCAATTTTTACCCTCTGAACTTTACTTTTTCTTTATTCTTCCCAAAGTATTTTAAAAAGCATAGAGAAGTGGTTATCTATGACCTAGACATTGCCCAGTACTCCAGTGGTATTAAGACCAATTTAAAGTGTTGACTTTCTTTCATCCCATAAAATTTTTTAGAAAGATTTTATTTACTTATTTCACAGAAAGAGAGAGAAAGAGTGAACAAGCACAGGGGGAGCGGCAGGCACAGGGAGATGGAGACCAGGCTCCCCGCTGGGCAAAGAGCCAGACACAGGACTCGATCCCAGGACCCTGGGATCATAACCTGAGCTGAAGGTAGACACCCACGCAGGCGCCCTTCATCCCATCAATTTTTTTAAAAAACATAATATCAGGAGAGCAGAGAGGCTTCCGGGATCATCCGGTTGAAGCCCCTCATTTTGCAAAGACGAAATGGAGGCCCAGAGTGAGAGAACAGCTTGAAAAACGTCAAACCGCTAGGAAGTAGCAGACTTCCTGCGGTGTCCTAATTCGGGGCTCTGCTGCTGGGCCACACGTCCTCCAGCCACCGCAGCCCAACCAAAAAAGGCCCTTTCCTCAGCATCCCACCGTCTTTTCTTGCTGGGCAGCTTGGCGCGCCGTGCGAGTCTCTCTCTGAAGTGTAGTCTCTGTGCAGCGTGACAGTGTAGACTGTAGGTTAGGCTACAGCAAGGAGGAGGGGAGCAACTTAGGGAGGTCATATTTATCGGACAGACAGCTTCCCCAATCCCTACAACATCCTGGTGCCTCCGTGTCTACCGGCTAAGAAATCAGGGCACAGAAAGGGACTTGGTCAGCATGTAACCAGGAGTGCAGCCGCACTGGCTGCTGCACAGTTCTCCAGGAGCAACCAGGCATCGGTCCAGCACCTCTGAGAACTGACTTCTTCCCTCCTCGGAGAGGGGGAAAGATGCATGGTTCCAGTGCTCCCAGGCTGGGAGGGGAGAAGCTCACGGCGGAGCTACACCATCTGAACCAAAACGTCCCCTTTCACAAGGCTTTGCGATCATTCTCAGCACTGAATTACTTTATAGAGAAACATGGGGCAAAAGAGAGAGGGGTGTGGTGTAACAAACACTCAATATTTCAACGATTCGTAGTGTTAGCTAAGTTCTATTTTTTTAATCTGACTTCGAGAAACATAGATTTCTTAGAATTTTAAGGGATCTGAGAACTCAACAAGTACAAAATACTAGTTAACTGAGGTAACCTGCCCGTAACAGGCTTAAAGCCTTTCAACTGATTTTATGTTTAAAATAAGTTATAAAACCTTAACTTGAGAACTCGTACTAGTAAAGCACTTCCCAGGAGAGGGAGAAGACTGAGACTGTTTCCTAAATTATTTTATGGGTCTGTGAATTCTACATTTCAGTGCTTTCTTTGTACCTCGACACAAACCCAGGTAGCACAGAGCTGCTTACGATTCTAGGTAGCTCTCCAGAGACACGATTCACAAAATGCCTACTATGCACCAGGCACGATTCACAAAATGCCTACTATGCACCAGGCACTTTACAGGCAGAGGTAGACAGCGACAACAAGTAGGATTTGGTCCTGCCATCAAAGAGCTTATAACAAAAGCAAGTGGCTGGAAGATATTATCTGCATTTACTTCCTTACCTCTGAGCTCTCTCCTAAGTTCTAGTCCTGAACTTGGAACACCTGCCCTCTCTGCACCCATACATTCCAGTGGCTTTCTCAAGCTAAACAGTCTAAAGCCCAAAGCATTAGTTTCCCTCCAAAATGGCTTTGCGGATTATTATAAATGATATCACTGCTTTCCAAATCATCCAAACACAAAACTTTGGAGCCAGTTTTCATTTCACCATTTTCCTTCTCTCAGCTCAGTCACACCCTCCTATGGATCCTTTTGCTCTTTGTAATCTTCCGTGTCCCCTCTTCTGCTCTAGTCCCACTGCCTCATGCCTTCATCCCTGAGCCAAGGGGTTCACACGCTCTTGCACTAGTAAGAGTGTTCTCATTCCCTCTGCTGCCAAGTTCACACGCTACCTTGCATACCATTATGGGAGAAATCTTCCTAAAATATCTCTTTGGTCTTGCACTCACTTACACATTTTTTAGTAGCTAGCCTCAGAAGAATCTAATTGCCTTAGCTTGACACTGGCAACGTCCCATCCTCTAGTGGTTACTCACTGTCTCTCAACGTCCCCGGGCTCCCCAAAGATGGATTCTTTTCCACTTGTGCCATATGCTCATGTTTTCTCTCTACCTGAAGTGCCTTCACTCTGCCCCCGCCCATTACCACCCTGCCTACTTCCAAGTGGCTGTCCCTCCTCACCGGTTCACCTTCTCCTAATTCCCTGAACATTTATTATCTGTGCCACTCATCTGCTCATACAACAGTATATATTGTCTTATACTACTGTTATTTTTCTATGTCTTCTATGACATATTTACTGAGTTATCTGTAAAGTTCAAGGGGATGTACAGATTAGGTATTTGATAAATAGGAATCATAGTATAGGAAGTAAACATGTACACAAATAACATTAATATTTATCATCACACAGTAAGTACACTAAGAAAGTTAGAAAGTAGGAAACCAACACAAAGAAAAATCATCTGCAACTGAGGTTATCAAAAAAAAAAAAAATCACGCAGAAGGCAGTATTCGACCAGAATCCTAAATTTTGGATAGCATTCTATGATATCTTAGACATACTAGATTCCCCAAGAATATGTGTTGACTGAATAAATAATAGTGAATTAATAACCCATGAAAACTGATACAAAGCACAAGGGAATTCTTCAAAAATCACCTGCTCACTTAAGGAAAAGATTAGAAAAGTGTATGTAAGTGACTCATGAGCAGTTCTCAATCCAAGTAGACATTCAAGTATTTTTTTATCCTTTGATCTACAAGTCTGCCCAGATCTTGTATCATGATCTACTAGAGATCTGCAGTACTGTTGTGTTGTTCCAGCAATGGGTAGTCTCTGAGAGCCAAGAGAGGGAAGGGCGCAGACATGCCTTTCCAGTGTCTCTAATTGCAAGATCGTCCTGGAAGTCTCTTCTTTCCAGGGGGAGGAAAATATTCTCATTTTAACCTTCTTGAGAACAGAAGACTGTCTTACAGGCTGCTCCACAGGCATGCCGCTTGTCCTCTTTCTAACAGCTTCCACGGCGACAGTCCTTCATTACCGTTGGGGACATAGAGGTATCAAACGTCAGGGAACTCCTCAAAGTCACAGAGCGAACCAGGGGCAAGTAGATATTACATCAAGATACTGCCCCAAGTCCAGTGGGTCAGGCCACCTGCAATTAACTGCTCGGAGTAGGCAGAATTAGTCCCAGGACTTCCTCTGACAGTGGAACCTTTCAATGACCCTGGTCTCTTCATGGATTAACAGACTGTATCCACTCTCCTGCCTGCCAGGTACTGAGCTTCCCACCCCCACGGGCACTGACATTACAGGTACCTAAAGAGCAGGCTATAAATATTAATCAAGAGAGTGAAGTTCATGCCTGAGAATGTTATGACAGTCGAAGTAACACATGAGACAGAAATTGCTTCCCCTGAATAAGGAGACATCTTTTCTCTGCGGGAAGCCTCTACCTGCCATGTAATTTCCTACAGAGGTGGCGGTGTAAAGGAAAGAGTAGAAAAGCAACCCAATGTGGTTCTTTATAATGAATACACTGATGAGGTCTTATGAAAGTAAATAAAGTCCCTGTAAAACACTGGAAAATTTCTTGGAAAATAGCTCATAAATTGGTCATAAAGGTTACCTCGGCCTGAAAGCCAAGGCCATGAATATAATAGGGCTCACCAACAGAATCCAGGCCAAGGGTGAGGCGGGGTCCAAGTACTCAGCAGTGGGAAGGGAGCACCCGGAGAAAGCTTGGGTAGGAATGTTAACTGCCTCTTGAATAGAGCCCTGAGGAGGTTCTACAGGTCCTCTTCATCCTTTTTGGGGGTAAGGCCCAGGGATGGGGATGGAAAGTTAATGATAAAAATTTCACCGCTAGCCTGTGTCCTGGCTTCATGCAATCAAACGCAATTGTGATTATTCCCAAACTTGGAATAATATTTCTATTAACCTTAAAGATATAAGAAAGGTACAGAGTGTGGTTCAAAAATGCTTGAATTTTTATAAACTTAATAATTAAGAATTTAAAATAATTATGCTGGCCCCTCTTATTGGTACTTGGTTGAGGAGGCGTGTTTATATTAATAGTTCATGTTTTGTATCTTATAGAGGTTCACAAATGATTTTTACCTGCATGACTTCATTTGAAGTCCCACCAAGCATGTAAAGTAAATTAAGAGGCTGAGAAAATTTACACAGCTAGCTCAAGGTCAACTAGTGTCCCTGAAGGCTCAAGAGGATTCACCCATTAGAACTTCTTTGGGTCATTCCATCAAGGTGATCTACTGTGCTGAGGAAGGTGTTGGATGCTGACTGGACATTACACCATGGTCAGGGTCACTAGTCCATGCATGAGATAATCTCAGTGAAAAGCACATGAGAAAGGATAAGTATTCTTCCATTACTATGTGTCCATGCAGGCTTAAGGAAGGCTGATCTGTCACTGAAGAAGCCTTTGGGGACCTACTTCTCTCAGAAGCATGAAAAGTCTACAAGTTCTGTTGCAGACCCATGACTGTGCAGTGTAAACTAAAAGTTAAGAAGCTATATATATATGCACATATGTTCACACACATACATATATATAAATGTAATTTAAGTATATATGTGCGCATGTATACATAGGATAAAACACTTTCTTACAACAAAATGGATGCAGGCATTATTAATATTTAGGATCCAGAAAAAAAGTGTGAAATTTAACAATTCTTGTAAAATTCAGTTAACATATAAATGTAATGTGGAAATAACTGAATATAGGTATTAACAAACCCCAGAAATGAATGATAGAGAAAATATACCAAGTTCTTAATGAGCATATTATTTATATAGAACTTCTCCCTAAAAAAAAGAATTACAGATCTTCAGACTTTTCACTGAATGACATGATGTATAAGCAGCCTGGCTTAAAAACTGCAGAGATCTTTAATAATTACCTTTAATTGTCCCTCACTGAATTTCCTGACCAATGGGGCACCCCAGGACTCCTGGGTACAACATGGAAACATGGCTACCAGCTTTAACACCCAAAAAGCTAAGTTCAAAACCCACTTCTCTGACTAGAGAAGTGATTGTGGGTGAGTTTCCTAACATGTATATGTGCATGAGTTAACACATCTATGAAATGAGGTTAATGATCTAATACCTACCTCTAAAAAAGCTTGAAAAAAATTTTTTCCCTAAATTTTACAGACTTAGCTTGTAGCAAACATTGCACACAAGTGCGATAATTTTTGAAGTCATACACGTTGTGCTCACTGCTATAATCTCTTATTGAACATCTAGACTAATTTCTACAATGACTGGTTGGGATCAATTTCAAAATGACCACAATTTCTCTAAGCAGTGTATGAGAGCCCTTTTGGTTTTTTTCCCACCAAGAGGTGGAATCTGCGTTTTCAACCCTTGAGTCTGGGCTTTGCTGTATGATCTGCTTTGACCAACAAGGTATTAGAAGATGTGACTCAAGCAGATAGGAAAAAGGCACATTGGGACTTGCCCTCTTTTGCTGCTGGGGCCCTATGAACAAGTCCACACCAGCCTCCTGGGTGATGCCACACAGAGAAAGGCCCCAGCCACTTTGATCATCCAACCCACCCAGATGGCACCTCAGACAAGGGCACCCAGATGCCACCTCAGTGGGCAAGGCCATCCTCGATCATCCCACCTCAAACATGAGAAATAATCAATGTTATTTTCTTAAGCCACTAAATTTTGGAGTGTTTTTTAATGCCGTAAAAGCTAACGGATACTTTGCCCTAAAGTTGTTGCCATAGCTACAGAAATTTCTAGAAACATCTCTTCAGTGACTTGTTTAGGAAATAACTTCTCCTATTTTCAAAAGACCTCTAAGACTTTAAAATGCTAAATTTGTATGCAGTTATCATTTTATCTGAAAAAGTTACTTGACTAATAAGTCAAGGGACCAAGCAAATCCTGTAAGACTTAGCGTTATTAAAGATGACCCGAGTGACACCTGGGTGGCTCAGTTGGTTAAGCGGCTGCCTTCGGCTCAGGTCATGATCCCAGCGTCCTGGGATCGACTCCTGCATCGGGCTCCTTGCTCAGCAGGGAGCCTGCTTCTCCCTCTGCCTCTGCCTGCCACTCTGTCTGCCTGTGCTCGCTCGCTCTCTCTCCCTCTCTCTGACAAATAAATAAATTTTTTAAAAAATTAAAATAAAATAAAATAAAGATGACCTGAGAAGTAAACAGTAGTTTGGCTAAATTTCTAAAAAAAAAAAAAAAAAAAAACCAATTGCAGAAATTTAGCAGGGGTCCCCTTAGCTACCACTTCTCTTCAACTAAACCCTCCAACTCACTCTTCACTGCAACCTCCTCATTCACTACTCACCTACCCCTGCCCCTCACATAGCGAAGTCTGAACAGCTCCCTATCAAGCCTACCAAGATTTTCTTATTTCTGAATTGTGGATGATCCTGACTGTTACACATTAGAGAATGTAAATAAGAAATCTTTCCAACAAAACAAAGCCTAAAGTTTCTATAATCAGATCATATTTGGAATTATATCAACAGAGTTACAAGATTTGTTGAGTAAATTCAGTACTATAAATATGCCACATGATAACTCCATGAGAAACTGAGAAGAAAAGTAACAAATCACTGAATCAACAAAATATGAAGAAATGTGGAAAAATGTGGGAATATATTAGGATATCAGGCCTAGAATAACATACTGGAAACAGCATTCTTCCAAAAATGATCTAATTTAAACTGCACTGAAAAGAGACACATGGTAGAATTTTTTAATCACACACATACAAAAAAATTCTATAAATCATCTCAACAAAATAAAAAACAGGGACTATTTATTCACATAAGGTATGCATAAATGTAGTAAAATGCTGAGCACAAGAGACACATAACTTCAACTAAACATGGAAATACGAAGTAATTAAATAAGGACACATAGTTATGACCCTTGCCCAATTAGTAACCATCAAAAGCAAACGTATCTGGATTAAGTCCCACAAAAAAGAGCCAAATTACATTATTCAAACTGTAATGATCAATTAATAACCATAATACAATACATACAATAAATAATGGTACTATCATACAAGCCAATAAAGTTTTATTGTACTTTACAGAATTGGGTAATTATTATACTGTCCTGAAGTTTCATATCAAAAGTAACTCTAGAGTAACTGGACCACTATATAAAAATATTTAACCAGAATTTACTCAGTGCCTACTATCTGTAAGTCAACCATTACACAGAATTTCTTTGTTCAGTTTGGGTTCCAAATGTTTATTTTAGTCCTGTTAATTTGAAGTTGGACCATGTTTTGTCCCAAACATCCCAATGGGATTTATCACAAAAACTCATTTATCCCCTTAGGTACATTTGACTTTTATAAGTACTCCAGCTACCACAAAATGCATGGCTGCATTTCAGTAGAATAAAAGGTGCTACATACAATACAGGAACTTTCGTGTGGCATCCTCTGGTCTCACCTCTTCCCGGTACCTCAACCACATTAAACTATCCAAGCTGCCACGAATATGCCACACTCTTTAACACCATCGTAACTTCTGCATTGGCTGTTTTTTCCACCACCTCCAACTATCATCACCCTCCCAAACACATTCTCTCTCTCTCACACACACACACACACACACAGAACTGCTTTTTAAATATTCAGTACATGCTTCCAGGCTAGATTCAAATATCACACCACCTTTATGAAGCCTTAGTGTTTCCCCAAAGCTAAGTCAGACCACTAGTTCATCCATTTTTAATAAATATGTATAAAATAATTCCATTACAGCATCTAACAAACTGGACAATAATTTATCTGTTTATGCATTTGTTTTCCATTAGCTTGTAAGCTGATTTAATGTAAGCTAATTTGTAATCTCAAGACAGTCTGTATTTTATTCTCCTTTATATTCTCAAGTTTCAGCACAAGACCTGGAATTTAATGGCTGCATAATAAATGATGAATAAAGTATGAATAAATGAATGAGTGAGTGAATGAATGTTGAAGACTGGGGTAAGGATCCAAGTGTCAAAATTACTCTTCTGGGCCTGCCACCAACCACCTGAGGAACCTAAGAGCAATAAGCCTTCTGAATCCAATTTCTTCCTATTAAGTAAGAAAGCTGGATGGGATCATCTAAAAACCTCTCCAATAGTAGCAATAAAAAAGAAATGACATTTTTTGAGCTCCTTCTAAGTGTGAGACACCGACTGGGTGTTTTACACTCACATTAACACTAATCTTTGCGACAATCCTACAAAGTGGGTACTGCTTATTCCCATTTTGCAGATAAGGAAATTCAAATTTAGCTTAAGTAACTTATGGCCCCACAGATAATGAGAATAAAGTCGGGATTCATACCCAGCTCTGCCTGATTCCAAAGCCTATATTATTCCCTAAGACACTAGTAATAGAGTATGTTGGCAACTTGTAGACATATCGTAAGTGTTAAGATTATCCACTTTTGTGTACAAGTGGAGGATTATCTATCCACTTTTGTATACAAGATTTCCATGTCATTAAAAAATGGTGATAATTCAGCCATTCTGTTCTGGGCCACTAAGCGCATATACCACACAATTATATTTGAAATCCACTTGTGATCCTGGCAATCAACTTCTCCCTAAATCAAACTGAAGGTCACAGGATTTTCTCAATTCCCAGTTGGATAAAACCTCTACTGGTTTTGTGTTATTGATGGTAAAAACTCATTAAAATGTTAATGCTATTGAAGAAAGTTGATATCTGTTTAGAGTCTCTGTAACAGAGTAAAGACTCATTGCCAAACCCAAGGCATAGTATAGCATGACTTAACTATATACATATGTAAGTTATTATTTATATTGGGTCATTCTCTGCCTATTGGAAACCAAACAAAAGATATATCCCTAAAGATCTGGAAATATGACTTTTTTATATCCTGTTATCAGCATACTATGAGTTCAATGCATAATTAGGTATTTACGTCTCTTCCTCTATTCCCCAGGGTTACCTCCTGATAAATCCATATTAAGACAATATCCTAAGTTGAAACTGCATTTAACACTCCTAACCTACCAAACATCACAGTTTAGTCTAGTTTATCTTAAGCATGCTCAGAACATTTCTATTAGCCTACAGTCGGGCAGAATCAACACAAAACCTGCTTTATAATAATTGCTGAATATCTCATGTAATTGATTAAATACCATATTGAAAGTGAAAAAAACAGGAAGACTGTATTGGTACAGAGCAGTTCTAAGTGTATCAGTTGTTTGCCCTCATGATCACATAGCTGACTTGTTGTCACTGCCCAGTATAATGAAAAAGTATTGTACTGCTTCTCTTTAGCTTGGGAAAAGATCAACATTCAAAATTCAAAGTATGATTTCTACCGAATGCATACTCCTTTTGCACCATCACAAAGACAAAAAATCAGAAATCAAACTGTTGTTAGTTGGGACTATCTATATATCTAATCATATTTTGTTCTTTATGTTCACGTGTTTTGTCCCTAAATCTCTTTAAAACATGGAAAATATCTGTTCAGTGTTTTCACTTGCTTTCACAATAACATGGGGTGGAAATTTTTGGAAAAATAAATACCAATATCTCAGAAATTATCTCTGGGAATTGGGATTATAGGAAACTTTCACTCTTTATATTACTCATTTTGGCACCATTTAAATTTTCCATAAAGATTATGCATTGGCTTTGTAATCAGAAAGATCATATACACAATCACAATATTCAACAATTTCAAAAAAGTGTAGCATAAAAACCTGGTTAAAAACAATATGCGTGATAAATCAGAAAGTTTAGATTTATTTTGCTCCTGGATAACTTAGTAACTCTTAGCATTAGAAGATAATGCAGATGTGCAGAGTATTATCTAATATCTGGCCTTGAATGGGTATCTAGGGATTGACAACATCTCATCAGAATGCCATGTAGTATTGAGTCACAAATGCCTTTAATTTAAAATCACCTCAAAAGTATACTCAAACATTTGGCACAGGGAATACTATGAGTCCACGAGGGAAATGTTCTAATCCTTCAACATAAGGACTCCAGGTCATGTTCTTCATTTAAGCCTGCATCACCTCTTAATCTTGACAACAAAATCCCCACCAAAATTTTGGCAGGCACAGCAGGAATGATGCTGCCAAATAGGCATCATTACTGATCAGTCTGGTTTCCTCTCTGCTGAAACATAAAGCTATCTAACAAAGATTGCTGGATGCAAATCACAAACAGGTTTTCTGAAATTTGGCTCTTTAGCTTATGAGTAGAAAGAGGAAAAATTACCCTGGAGTTACCTCTGTCTGCCCACCAACACCTTACATTAGATATTGGCAAACTATGACCGGTGGGTGAAATCTAGCTGTTCCCCACCTCGTCCCTTCACTGTTTTTGTATGATCCACAAACTAAGAATGGTCTTTTAAATTATTGGATAAAAATTTAAAAAGAACAACATTTCATAACATGTGAAAGTCACATATAATTCAAATTTTGGTGTCCATAAATAAAATTTTATTGGAACACAGTCCACTCGTTCACCTATATATTGTCTATGGCTGCTTTGGTGCTACAGGGGGGTTGAGGAATTCCAACAGGGACAACCACATGGCCCTCTGTAGTGGTGGAACAATATCTCCCAAAAATCCATGTCCACCCAGAACCTCAGAATATGACCTTATTTGGAATCAGGGTCTTTGTAGATGAAAGTCATGCTGGGATAGGGCAGGCCCTAAATCCAATGGCTGGTGTCCTTATAAAAAGAGGAGAGGACACAGATATACAGAAGGAAATAATTCATGTGGAGACAGAGGCTGAGATTGGAATGAGACATCTACTGGCCCAGGAATACCAAGGATTACCAGCAACCACCAGAAGCTTGAAAAAGGCACGGAATGGTTTCCCTGTCGGAGCCTCCTTACTCTGTAAGAGAGTAAATATCTATTGTTTTGAACTAGCAAAAGAAATAAATTTTAGTTGTTTTGTGGTATTTTATTAAAGTAGCTTAGGAAACTAATATATCTGCAAAATCCTAAAATATCTGATCCTTTTCATAAAAATGTTGCTGACTCTTGATATGGAGAATTGTGACAGAATTGTGGAGAATCTGGAAAAAAAAAAACAAAAAAAAAACCTTCAACACAGGATGAAGTTACCCCAGGCCGACTTAACCAGGGCTATAGTGGGTCTAGAAAGGGAATAAAAGCATTAAAAAAAAAAATCGGGGTACCTGGGTGGCTCAGTGGGTTAAGCCTCTGCCTTCGGCTCAGGTCATGGTCTCAGGGTCCTGGAATCTGGCCCCGTGTCAGGCTCTCTGCTCAGCGGGGAGTCTGCTTCCCCCTCTCTCTCTGCCTGCCTCTCTGCCTACTTGTGATCTCTCTCTCTCTCTTTCTCTCTGTCAAATGAATGGATTAAAAAAAAAAAAAATCACATCTCAGTTAAAGGACAGGGAAGTTCTTACCACACATACCCATATTTAACTTACAGTTTTTCTTAATTTCACAGAAGAATTCTAATTATTTATTTTTAGTTGATGATGTCAGGGCACACTGCATGAGTTTCAATAATAGCACTTCCACTTAAAAGTTCGTGAGTACCTCACCCTTCTATTTTCCGTGAATGTAACAGGAATTCAGTGTTTTAGTTTGTGAGGCCAGTGACCAAGAGCAGGGGTGGGAGAGGTTAGCTGACTCTGTCTAAGGAGTGATCCCCAAAACTAACTATACCTGAATCTGGCTCAGTAAGAACGCTACCCCCTTCCGGTTTCTAGGAAGTATTGTTGCCATCACTACAGAGTCTAAAAGCAGTACTTTAAAATCCATAAATTCAGAGGCACTCAAGAAGTCTATGTTGATTGATTAATGAATATCCATTTCTATTTATTGGTACTATTTTAAAAAGACTCAAGTTTTTAGTAACTTCTATCATATTTGATTATAAGAATCTCCACTGTGCTGTTTTACTGGATATAAAAACACAGTATGAGGGGAACAAAATGCTTCTTTCTCAATAATCACTTAATTCTTGTGTAACCTGAATTTATCTTGCTCAAGACTGGATTGGTGCTCTCTTGGCTTAATTATTCAGATGAAAGATGAAATATACCTAGTGAGAGGAAGATGAAACTTCACATGTAATTATAACACAAAAATACCCATGATGCTGGCTAAGGAGCATTGGGAACTCTGTCCCCAGGATACCAAGCAATTCAAAAAGAAACTCACATTGCAGTTGCAAACCAAAGTGTAATTTGCCTGGCATGACAAAGAACTTCAAAGACTTTGCTGATTCTTACACCAACCACCATGATTTTCCAAGTGGAGCTGAAGGTTCAAATTTGGTTTGATGAGCCCCTTGCTTCTTGGCTAAGAAAAAAACAAAATTGCCAACCAGACAAGCTACATGTCGCAAAGCTCCCTTCCAAATGTTCTTCAGTAGAGAAGATACAAGTCAGCTAAAGAAGCACCAATTCCCCGGTGAAAAGCTGGTACACTGATAACCTGGGATGACTGCTTCCAGCTCCTGTCTGGGCAACAGATCCCAACTACTCTCATTTCAGGGGTAGCTGCCACGTGCAAGAGTGGAGGCTTACCTGCCTGAGCTTAAGGGCTCTGTGTGTACAGCCATGGGAACAAGGGATAAAGAGTAGAGATACCAAAGGAGAGACATTGAGAGTAGAGATATTGAAGTCTACATGTAATGCTTTTAGACATTTTCACTTTTAAAATGAAAACATTCCATTTTTAAAAAATAATACATTTTCTGTCGAGAGGAACTAGATGAAGGACAGCAAAAGAAAGAACAGGAGTCATAGTTCATGTGCTGGATCACCTTCTGCACCACCTCTTCCCATTTTAGCGGAGAAGGGCCAAACACACCAACAGTAGGAGCCAAAAAACATTCTGTGAGACTCCTGCGAATGGTGACATAAAGATTTCATTAAAATACAAGACTTCACCAGTCCCATCATTTACTCGTGGGAGACTCCACTTGGCTTCTGAACACCAACAGGTGTCACGGAGGGTTCACACCTGACTCATTACTGAGGTAGGAACCAGCCCTGGAAATAAGGGTGTCAAATCCTCATCCTCACGTACTGCCTCAATAAGGCATGTAGACTTTCTCAAGCATTTGATGACAATCTCCACAAGTACTGGAAATTCAGATGCCTCCTGAGTCATGTCTTCTTTACTTTATTTTGTGATCTTTACCTCTTCAGCTGGCTTCCGTTCTATGCAACCCACCTCCCCTCCTCTTTGATCCATTCAGTCAGTGCCTTTCCTATCTTATTTGTGTTTAGAGCAAGCATGTGTTTTTATCATCTACTAAATCGTTTTTTGACTGCATTAGCATTTTTTGGATTAACATTTAAATGAGCTGACTACACTATGCATCTCATTTTTTTTTTAATTTTTACATTTGCTCTGATCTAAGTGGCATCACGGACACCGTCCCTGAGGCACTGTGCCTAAGTGAGAAAAATGACAGGGGTAGCTAAATCTTTCAGAGTTTTTCTGCAATGTGGAATTAGCATACATACCTACTTACTTTAAAAAAAAAATGTCTAGAGATCTTTGCATAATCAAGGGGCACAATGCATCAGGCATTCCTCCTGACTACCCACCTGTAGAAATTGTTAGGGTACATCGCTAAGCCAGGGTCTATCCATTACTTGCCCTTACTTTAGGTTTTGGTAAATAATGCTGACATTGTATTTACTTATTGAAATTTGCAAATCTGTCCTAACATCAGAAAACTTGATGAGTCAGTATCCTGAGAACCGCTAGAACTCCCATCACTTTGTCATGTGTGGACAGCGATCAAACAACTGTGCTTTGCAACCACAGTAAATAAAAGACAAAGGCTAACCTTAATTGTAATTATAATGGCTTTCAATTTTGTGGATGGGATGACATTTTATAACTTTATTTTGTAGGTGAAGTTTGAAATTAATATTTAAGTTTTGCTGAGATTTCACTTATGTGAATCCTTTAAAGAAATAGCAGGTTAAAAATAAGTCTCCAGGGACGCCTGGGTGGCTCAGTTGGTTAAGCAGCTGCCTTCGGCTCAGGTCATGATCCCAGCATCCTGGGATCGAGTCCCGCATCGGGCTCCTTGCTCAGCAGGGAGCCTGCTTCTCCCTCTACCTCTGCCTGCCACTCTGTCTGCCTATGCTCGTTCTCTGGCTCTCTCTCTCTCTTTTTGACAAATAAATAAATAAAATCTTTAAAAAAAAAAAGTCTCCAAAAACTCTATCAGCATACATATCACTCATTTTGAACACGAATCAAATGTGAGAAATTTTAACCATATAAGAGTCTATGCTTCCAATGGCCTGTGAATCAGGGATATATGGAATTATTATGTGACACTTCTTTCACTCAGATTCATTATTCAACATGAAGTTAACCTCAGAAAGAGAGACAGCAACAAGAATGGGACTGTAGGAAGAAGCTGCTTTGTTGCGGAAGTAGAGAGTCAGAAGAAGATGTGGTTTCTAATTTTTATTCTGATATTAACCAGTTAAACTTAGGCAGATCACCCACTATTTCTGGTACCTGCTCTTACTTGCGGTACATATGTAGTAACCCATTTAAAAACAACGGGATATAATATACAGCATGCTGGCTATAGTTAATAATACATTAAGAGACTAAATCTTAAATGACTTCATCACGCACAAAAAATGTCATAACTATGTACGGTGATACATGGGAACAGGATTTATGATGGTGATCATTTCATAGTGTATACTTGACTTATTATGGTGATCATTTTGTAGTGTATACAAATATTGAATCATCACGTTTATATGTCAATGGTAACTCAGTAAAAAATAAATAAATAAATAAGACAATAGGAGAGAGATAAAACAATAGATTATCAAGGAATAACTTACACAACATATAATGAAGGCAGCTTTATATCTATACCTCAGAATGTAGGAGACCTGAAAACAGAGATGTTCCTAAAGGGTAAACTCAACACTATGAAGATGTTAATTTTATACAAATTGATTTTTAATTCAGCAATGTCCCATACTCAGAGAGAAAATGTTTCTGGAATTAAAAGGTTGACCTTAGGGGTGCCTGGGTGGCTCAGGTCATGATCCCAGAGTGCTGGGATTGAGCCCCACCTTAGACTCCCTGCTTAGCAGGGAATCTGCCTCTCCCTCTTCCTCTGCCTGCTGCTCTGCATACTTGTGTTCTTGCTCTCTCTGTCAAAATAAAATTTAATAAAATAAAAATAAAAAAAATAAAAATATATATATAAATAAAAAAGTTTGACCCTAAATTTCACGTGGGAGAATAAATGACTAAGAAAATTTCCTTTTTAAAACAAAGAATAAGAAAGGATAACTTTCCTTACCAGATAGTCAAAATATATTACAAAGTTACACCAAGTAAACAAAGATCTATTGGTGTATAAATAGGAAGATCATTTAGTCGAACAGAAGAACCAATCCAGTGACAGACCCATGGTTTTAGGAGAACATTAGTATACATCAAAGAGAGCATTCCAAATTAATTGTGGTGGAAGAGGAGAAAAAAATCAAGGGGAGCCCTACCTCACACTACATTTCAAAATAAGTTCCAATTGAATGAATCATCATAACATTTAAAAAATTATAACAGAAATGAGGAAAATATAATGAACTTTTAAGGCAGCAAAGTCATTCTTAAATAAGACAGAAAACCCCGAAGCCATAAGGGAAACAACTGACAGAAACTAAACTTTTCTGCTCAACAAAAGAGCACATAAACAAAGTTAAAGGAAGTGACAGACTGGAAGAAAGTCTTTGCGACATGGAACAGAAAGGGGGAATTGGGGCACCTGGGTGGCTCAGTCGTTAGGCATCTGCCTTCAGTTCAGGTCATGATCCCAGGGTCCAGGGATAGAGCCTGGCATTGAGTTCCCCATCAGGCTCCCTGCTCTGAGGGAAACCTGCTTCTCCCTCTCCCATTGCCCTTGTTTGTGTTCCCTCTTTCCCTCTCTCTCTCTCTCTCTCTCTGTCAAATAAATAAATAAATAAATCTTTAAAAAAAAAGAAAAGAAAAAGAAAAAAGAAAGGAAGAAGGGGAATTACTGTAATATTAAAGACTAAAAAGCTCCTTCAAATCAACAACAAAAAGACAAACAGTGCAACAGAAGTAGGTAAATGAGGTAAATGAGTAAAAATGAGCAAAAGAAAAAAGTCATCAAAATGAAAAAATACTGACCTTGCTAGCGATTTTCCATCAGATTACAGAAAACTGAACAACTGATATTATGCAGTTTTCACAAGGAAATGGGAAAACAGGCATTTCATCACTGTTCACTGGACTATAAACAATCACATTTTGTAGGTCAATTCAGCAACACCCATCAATATGTTACGGCTTCTGGTGAATAATCATAACCTTTGATCAAGCAATTTTACTCTGACAATCTGGCAAAAATATCTACACATCTAGACAAATTATGCGAATATTAATGATGTAGGAGCGAAAAAAATTTAAAACAACCTAAATAGTCATCCATAGGGGGAATGAGTAAATAAATTTTAATAGTTCTATATGAACTCTGAAACACGACGGACGTGGCGGTTAAAAAGATCGAGGTTCTTCTGTTATGTACTCTTAGGGGGAATCTTCAAGATACGAAGCTTTAAAAAGAAGCCACAAAATAGAATACGTGGACCTTATGGAATAATTTCATTCACTGCACTTGTAAAACCCATGTACATATCTGTGTGTGAGCATGAAAACAAATAGAAAAAAAGTCCAGAAAGATATATCATGACCTGTTAATAGAGGGTAGAGGAATAATGAAAGGGAATATTTTTCAGTTATACTATATTCTTTTGTGTCATTTTTTTAAAAACTTGTAACAAGCATCTATATTGTTTCTCATTAAAAACCTTTTTTTAAAAGATTTTTTTACTTTAGGGGCACCTGAGTGGCTCAGTGGGTTAAAGCCTCTGCCTTCGGCTCAGGTCATGATCCCAGGGTCCTGGGATCAAGGCCCGCATCGGGCTCTCTGCTAGGCGGGGAGCCTGCTTCCTCCTCCTCTCTTTCTGCCTGCCTCTCTGCCTACTTGTGATCTCTGTCAAATAAATAAATAAAATCTTTTAAAAAAAATATTTTTTAAATTTATTTGTTTGTCAGAGAGGGAGAAAGAGCAAGTGAGGACAAGCACAGCTGGCAGAGGGAGAAGCCAGGTTCCCGCTGAGCCAGGAGTTCAATGTGAGACTCGATCCCAGAACCCTGGCATCACGACCTGAGCCAAAGGCAGCCCCTTAATCGACTGAGCCACCATGGCGTCCCTCTCATTAAAGACTTCTATGGATAAAATAGGCATTACCACTATGTAGTATTTTTACTACCATAGCTCCCACCTTACCCAGAACTCCTTGGTCATATAACAAACCAGCAGTTACAACGCCTCCAAGTCTAGAGTTTTCTTTTGTTACATGTTCATTGCTTTTCCTTATTTTTCACTTTTATGTAGATACCTCTAGTTTTTACAGGTTCAAGCTAATGCAGAAGCACTGAAAAGTGTTACAAGAGAATCTTTCGGGATCCATTCTAAATACACACAAAGCCAACTTTTTAAAACTGTCTTTTGATAAAGGCCTAATCTAAAAGTCCCTATTTCTTCCTAGAGGAAACGAGCACTCCCAGCTGCCACTGCCAAATGACATTGTCAGAGTAGCCGTGCCCTGGGCTGGACACCAACCTTGAATCACGTGGTACCGCTACCTCTGCAACAGAGAGGACACAATTTGAAAGTGATGTCCGGGGCGCCTGGGTGGCTCAGTGGGTTAAGCCGCTGCCTTCGGCTCAGGTCATGATCTCAGGGTCCTGGGATCGAGTCCCGCATCAGGCTCTCTGCTCAGCAGGGAGCCTGCTTCCTCCTCTCTCTCTGCCTACCTCTCTGTCTACTTGTGATCTCTCTCTGTCAGATAAATAAATAAAATCTTAAAAAAAAAAAGAAAGAAAGAAAGTGATGTCCGCTCTTCTTTGACATTCCAAGGTTCTTGCTCTGTAAGGGGACGGGCATGTTTAAACACAGTTACCAAGCCTTTGAAACCACTTTTTGCTACTTTTTGCAGCATGATCTAGGGAAAAACTGCTTCACTTTTCCAGGCCTTGCTATCTATCCCATCACTGGAATGATAATACTGCCGGGATGCCTGGGTGGCTCTGTTGGTTTAGCATCTGCCTTTGGCTCAGGTCATGAATCTGGCTTCAGGCTCCTTGGCTCCTTGCTGTGCAAGGAGACTGCTTCTCCCTCTGCCTGCCACTCTCCCTGCTTATATGCACTCTCTCTGACAAATAAATAAAATCTTTAAAACAGACAAAAAAATGAAATGATACCAATGAAAACCTCACAGAGTTTGGACCCAAAATTAGTGTATTTGATTCCAGAACTCCTCATTGCTACACTAGACACAGTCCTGCCTCCTGAGGTTATCACATAGTTCATATTTTATAATCATGATGACAATAATGAGGATTACAACTGTTATAAGTTATCTTTTTAATATTTTTTCAAAATTAAAGAAGAAAGCAAAACCTGTAAAAATAAAATATGCATACAGATAACAAAATGTTGCCCAAAGAAACCCAGGGTACAAATAAATTAACAGACTGCTGTTAACACGATTTTTAATTAGCACCCAGGAAAAAAAGAGAGAGAGAGAGAGAACCTGAAGAAAGCTCATTACCCTTTCTGGACTCTCTATGAGAGGGGTGGGATTTTTAAAAAGTCCAGATTTTTCTAATTGTCTTTACCCTGACTCTCTTTGCTGGCCTTCCCAACTAAGGCCCAACAGAAATGTCCACGGAGGGAAGACAAACACATACTTATATTAAACAACTCTGGTTTGTAGGATATTTAAGGAAAAGCGTAGATTAAGAAAAGATAGAAGAAAAGCAAAATGTAAGGATATAGCATTTGCTTAATCATGTAGAAGTCTAAATGTTAATTAAAACTGATGTTAATTATGAAATATAATCCCACTTGCTTCATGAGAGCCGTTGGCTTACTGGAAGAAAAACACAACTCCTCACATGGAATCACCCATTCTGTTACAGGCCTTCTAGGGCCTTCTAGAAGTCTCTGGTCAGCTTCTCTCAGAATTTCTTCGGGAATTCTGCCCAAGGAATGGATTCACTGAAAATCCTTACTTTACAAATAAGTATTTAAGAACCAGTTCTGCTGATAGATGTTTTGCTTGTTTCTTTGACTTCCAAATCTATTCAGAGGTTTTCACCAAATCCCCCTTATTCCAAAATGAAAAGGAAAAGCCCCACATTTATTGAGAGTTTTCTAAGTGCCGCCCCAGGCTATTCCCATGAGTTAAGTCAGAACACTCAACTTATCTCCTGCCTATTTTCATTCAAATCCCAACAGAAAACATCTTATAACACACCTTAAACAACAATAATACATTCTCTTTTTTTTTTTTAAACAAGATTTATATATTTATTTGATAAAGAGAGAAAAAGAACAGCCAGGGGTGGGGGAGGCAGGGGGATAAGCAGACTCCCCACCGAATGCAGAGCCCCATGAGGGGTTCCATCCCATGACCCTGAGATCAGACCTGGGCCAAAGTCAGAAGCTTAACCAACAGAGCCACCCAAGCACCCAATAATACATTATCTTAACAACTCTTTAGAAATGAATTTTTATCCACATCCTACAAAGGAGGAAACTCAGGCTCAGGAAACCTGAATCAGCACGTAAGGTCACAACATAGCTACCACCTGTCTGAACCTGAAATTGAACTCTTGCCCTGAAATACCGCTGCCCCACTACCCACAGCTGTCTCCCCCTGGGAGTGGTAAATTTTCTGAAGACAAGTATTAATTTTAGAAACACCCAAAAGCACTGTGAATAAACCTGTATTTTGAAAGTTAATTGAATACTGAAATGCTTAATGTACCTAGAAGGCATTAGTATTATTAAAGTGAGTAATCAAAGTGGGTGATACAGTTTATAGTAATAAAAATCATCATCGTAAAGTCCAATTATAAAGTATGGAGACAGAGTTTCTCATGTGCCTTGTGAAGTCCATCCCAAAGAGAAATGTTTCCCCAACTGATTTGAAGATTGGTATTGGTCTGCTGGCTATTCTGATTAAGTGATCATTTCAAAGGATAATTGCTTGTTCCTGAGTGCTGATACGATGACAATGTCAATCAATATTCTCAACTTCATATTATATTGTTTATGCATAGCCACACACTCTAATAATTATATTGGAATATATAATATAAATAATATATAAATAATATATATAGTATATATACAGATATAGTAGATATACTATTCAATATATTATATATACTTATATTATATATTATATATATACACACACATATATATATATGACCATACAATGACAAAAACTATCTTTTAATAAGCTTCATGAAATAGTTCTGAGATTCATTAAGGGCTTAATACTAAGTTCTTAAATAGGAATTAAGTGAAAAAATATGGAAAAAACAATATAAGTAGATGTTTGCCTATATCGCGTCAATTTTTTACTGTTTTCCCCCACAAAATTGAATGAATCTTTTGATCGTATGGGTAAAAAGAAGATAAAGTGAAAATCAAATTCTTTTCAAAAAGTACTGACAATGTCTAAAATATAATAATTCTTTGCTTATTATGGGATACTCTCAAAACATCACAATTATAATAATACAGATCTTATAAATTCAAAAAGTTGCAGATTTGTTTGCATCTGGTGAAAAGAATACAAAACAAATGTAGGGAAAATCACTGCCTGTTTTGGTCAATTAACGGGCACTATATAGTTTAAACTCATTCAAAATATTTAGGACCCAGCCAGGAAAAGCGTTAGTGTGAGAAAATGAAACGTTAAGAACATGAAAAAGTATTTTGATCAAAAAGGAAAAAATTGTCTTATCTACACAATCAGGAGGAAGTGTCTATTACCTACTAAATGCTATTTTTTCTTCTCTGCCTCTTATGGGAACATTTTGCCCCTTCTGGTGCAATTATTGCTGTGGTTGAGTCAAACACGTAAGACTGGAAAAGGACATAAAAAGTTCAAAGTCAGTGCTCTCTCCTCAGCAGAAAGGGAAATCAGCCAACATCTCCCTTGAAACCTTCTCCTTTTCAGCCCCTAAGAAAAGAAGCTGATGGAAAACTGGCTTCCTCAATTGTCTTAAATTATGAAATATCTCGAAGTTCTTCACTCTTCTCTCTATAAACTATACTTAATGGGGCTATGCTAAACACTTGTAATTACTGGTTCTTTACCAGGAGGCAGATAACACAATTTTAAGGAAGCGTTTAATATATTGCCACTCAGTAACCCAAACTAACCTTCTGCTTAGAGATTACAAATATAGATTATAAAGAATCTTGGAAGTCGGGCATGGGGGGATTAGATCCCAGGCAACTGAAAGTTGGTCTTTGATCAGGGGAGTTCCAGGGGAGATGTCTGTGGCAGAGAATGCTCTGGAGCAGGGACAGACTACCTCGGAGGTGATTCAGACAGAAAGCATCAAGAACCTTGATTTCAGTTTCGCACTGAGAAGGGGGAAAATACCAGAGATGTTTGAAAGAAAAAAAATCAGCATGATTTGACAAGGATGATCCATGGGGTGTTCTGGGCTGTAGTAAATCATGCAGTGAGAACTCCAGTCCTCTCCTTGCTACTGGATTATTTTTGTATTTTGCAAAGTCAAATCAATGGGAATATGAGAGGGAGAAAAGGCAACATAAGGGATTACGCGTCCAAGAAAGAAAGATGGTGAAGGTGGAAAGAGGTTTATAGGCCGCCCAAACATGCAAAAGCTCAAAGCTTTTGGTTTGTTGGGTAGTTTTTTTTTATTTTAGTTTTTATTTCTAATTGACAGTAGAGTGTTTATCCATACTGAACTCTAACAAGGTCTTCTATTTGGTTCTGTTCTTAGCCTGGAAAAAGAGGGAGAGGAAAATCCAAAACATTTTGTGATGCTAACTTGGATGGGAAAACGATAACCTCAGTTTGAGGCAGTGCTTAGAAATATACACACAGCAATGCCCGGATCAGTGAGCAGCAGAAGATACAGGTCTGGGATTTGGGCTGGCAGTCGGGACAAGAAATGCTGATCGTAGTGTCGCTGGCATAGAAGCAGTATTCGAAGTAATGAGAATGAGACTCAAAATCAATTAGAAACGTGCCGTGACTATCTTATTATTGAATATTAGAACGGCATGGGAGTGGAAGACAGGCTCCACCAGGGCAGAGAGAGGACAGGGTAGTGAGAATGTCTGCCTGTCCCAGCCAACTGCAAGATACTGGCTGCTCTGGGCAGCTACATGTAGGACTTCAAACAAATTACTTAACTCTCTTATAATTGGAGATTAATTTAGTTGGTATTTGAATTTACTGTAGGTATTAAATGAAAAAAATACATGCAATACTGCTTTAAATTTAAAAACCAACAAGTGTTTATACCTACCACCAAAATGTAAACCCAATTCCAACTGTATTAGTGGAAGAATGCCCCATTGTCGTCACCCCTACAGGTACTGCGGAGATCCTCTTCCTTCCCAAGCATCCTTACCGTCTTACAGTGGCACTGTGAAGGTCTGCACCTCCTCATCCCTAATTGCACCTCCTGGCCACATCTCACATCTGGACTTTCTTCCCAAGTGTAACTTCCTCTCTATAGTTCCACACACTCTTTGACCTGCATTACAAGTGACTTCGCTTCACCCAAGACAGCACTCACACTTTTGTCCCCAGGGAAGGTAGAGGTAAGTTCTGGGTGCAACCTAACCACTTTTTTTTTTCTTTAAGATTTTTATTTATTTATTTGACAGACAGAGATCACAAGTAGGCAGAGAGGCAGGGAGAGAGAGAGGAAGGGAAGCAGGCTCCCCACTGAGCAGAGAGCCCCATGTGGGGCTCCATCCCAGGACCCTGGGATCATGACCTGAGCTGAAAGCAGAGGCTTTAACCCATTGAGCCACCCAGGTGCCCCCTAACCACTTTTTTATTCAATTACACAAAATCTAATTTGCAGTGACTGTATTCTGGATAAAGTTACTGAACATGTATCCAGGCTCAAGAATCTGGCTGGATAGATTCTATGGGCGAGCGTGTGTGTGTGTGTGTGTGTGTGTGTGTGTGTGTGTCTTTAAATATTTAATTCTCATTTTACAGGTGTGGCCTTAGATACTTCTCTCACAATACATAATCACACTTTCATATCCTTTGGTTAATTTTTAGAGTCTCTTGGGCATTTTGGTAGCCTCCAAGAGAACTGGAAACATCCCATAAAATTCTTCTTCTCTCTAAGGCAGCATGGTAGCTAGGGAAACAGGGCCACAGGCTTTGGAACTATCATGAGCGAGATCCAGAAACCAGCCCAGACCGGTACTGAGCAGCAGAACTTGAGCCTGTTACACAACCCCTGGAGGGCTTGGTTTGGGAATACAAGGGAAGCAATGGTTTCTACCTGTGGGGCATAGAAGGCAAAGCACTTCACCCAGTGCCTGGTATAAAGTAGACACTTAATAACTATCTGTTAAGCAAAGGAATATCAGTGTCCTTCCCAATCAGCCCATCAGAAAGCCTAACAGCACTGAATGCACTAGAGGATCCCTCAAACTGGGGCAGGCCTAACTGAGGTCTGGTTTAGCAGTAACTTCATAAAAAAACATGTCGGTTTATTGTTGTAGTCACAACAAATAACATGTTGTAGTCACAACAAGTGATTTCTAAAGGTTAACATATTCTTTTTTTTTTAACTACATTATCCTTTGGAATAAAAATACATGTTTGATATAATTTTATACTTTAATTTCAAGAAACACACTTCAAGTACCTTATTCTAGCCAGGAAGTTAATCTAGTATTTAATATCAGAAAGTATGTATGACTTCCAAATAATACTGAAAATTATCTTTTGCGTGGCTCCTATGCTATCACCCCCAAAAGTCAACTTTTTTCTGTATGAATTTTGTATTCTCACTTCTGCTCAGCCAGTGAATTAGGTAATTCTGTAAGACTAGGAACCTGATCCTTTTAATGTAAACTGTAATTGCTCATCTTTATTTACTCGCCTGTTATCTCTGGAAAAAAAGATGGGAGGGGAATTATCTCCCTCCCCCAACTCAGTTCTTTTAAGAGCTGATATGGAAAGTTTTCAGCCTCTTCCTGGAGGGTAAATATTACAAAGTCTAGGAAATGCTACTGTAGAAAAGCTTAGATTGAGAATTCCTGGAGAAAACTTTTTCTTTAAAATTTATTTTTTTCCTGCTTTTTGTTTACCCTTCTTAATCTAAAATGTATACCACCCCTTGGTAACCCTTTCAAATATTAAAACTTTTGCTAATTCAATTGATATACCTGAAGAGCAGTGACTAAAAATAGACTCATGCTTATAGTGGTTTTGCAGCAATCACCTATATATCTGGAGGGCATCCAACATCCCAGAAACTTCTTTCCTATTGTACAGGTGTTAGTCCTTGAGATTCCAGAATAGATAAACAATGACTCTGATATTTTCTAACTATGAAAATCTTTCCATTTGGATGCCATTGCATAGTTAATAAGGAATACTAAAGCGAAGTCTAAAGTTAAAGAAAATTTCAGTATATGGTACCAATTAAAAACTTAATAAAGCTCCTACTGTATACAGTATGAGATCCCACTGCTTTGTCAGAATCAGTGGAGACCTTTTTAGATTCCTAAAATCAGACAGCCCTCAACGGACAAGCTCACACACTAGTATTTCATTCTTCAAACTTTGCTGAGCACCAATTTCCAAGTATCCAATGCAAAATGGGGATAATGGCATGATAATGGTTTCTACCTGTGGGGCATAGAAGGTATTTCACTCTTCAAACTTTGCTGAGCACCAATTTCCACGTATCCAATGCAAAATGGGGATAATGGCCTGAGTCCATGGGGTCTGTAGTAAGAGTGAAACACGGGCCTAGCACAGGCTCACACAGTGCAGTGCCAGGCACGTGGTAAGTTCTCTTGCCTTTCTCATTATGCTTATACATATCTGTAATGAAAGCCTACAGGCTAACGAACAGGGAGCGTTATGAGAGTAGAGCCATTTCAATCTATACTTTTGCGCAGATATAGACTGTAAAGGTGCAGCACAAGGTAGATAAAGGCTGAGAAAGTGAATGGCTGGTAATTTTAAGAATTGTAATGGATACTATTACTCAGTTAAAACTTCATATGAGAGATTAACATTGATATGCTGATTAAATATCCGTGGGATTTATTAACCTCAGATGGGTGCTCATGATTGTTCTGAAGTCTTACTGTACCCCCAAATCTCAATCCTATGTTTCCCAATCCTCATTCCATAACTTCTGTTATACAATGAAACTTCCACGCTCCCTGGCTCTTAGCCTATGATTTCAAGAACAAACAGAAACCTGGGATCCCAGGTGGCTCAGTGGGTTAAGCTTCTGCCTTCAGCTCGGGTCGTGATCTCGGGGTCCTGGGATCGAGCCCCACATCGGGATCTCTGTTCAGAGGGGAGCCTGCTTCCCCCTCTCTCTCTGCCTGCCTCTCTGCCTACTTGCCTATCTCTCTCTCTCTGTCAAATAAATAAAATCTTTAAAAAAAAAAAAAAAAAGAACAAATAGAAACCACCAGAAGGGAATGCTCTCATTCTCTCTAGTAGATCTGTAGCCATCCTTTATAGAAAGCAACAGGCTCTCTCCAAAGCCAATTTCTCAGCATGCACCCTATATCTCCATCCCCCCCTAGATTCTTAGGGACTTCATCCTGTTCATTACTCCTTTTCTCGCTTATATATATAGCATTTCCTTTCTACTGGCTTAATTTCCAGAGCAGAGCAACTTTGCTCTAATATCTTCCATTCAAGGCTACACAACCCAAAACAAAAAAGTATTATTCCATCCTTTTCTAGTTACAACCTGCGTTTCCACACACTTTACCCAGTCAAGCTTCATAGAGAAAGGGCCATTTATACTGCCATCTTCTTCTTTACTCCTCAATACGAACTCTGGATTCCACTCTCAACATACTGTAAAAATGGTTCTCGAGTCTGTAACTACTAACTTTTATATTCTGTATACAGAATGCTGTTCTAAAACCAGCAAAATACAATGAAAACTTTTCAGCCTTCATTTTACTTGACTTTTCAACAGCATTTTACAAATTTTACAAACAGATCTCCACTGATTTTTTTGACACCACATTTTCCTAGTTTTCCGTCTACTCCTTGGTGGGTTTCTTCTCAGTCTTTTTTGCCACCCAGACTGTTTTTCTACCCAATCTCCTTTTTTTATTCATTTTAAAATTTGTATTATTTTATGTTATATTATTTTATTCTATTTCTTCAGCTCTTTTGAGGTAGAATCGACATATCTCTACCTAGCCTTGTAAAGTAGAAGACACACAGGGTATGACTCTGCATTCTCTTGTCTTTTGCATGCTCTTGGCTTCAGAAAATATGTATATATGGAATGATCACAAATCTATATATATTTATATTTCAAATCAGTCTTTGAACTCCAGACTCTTATAACTGCACATTTAACTTTTCCACTAGGATGTTTTATAGGCCTGTCAAAATGTGTCCCAACTAATCTCTCCAGCTTCCTCCCAAGCCCATTTGAACTCTTCCCTCCTCAAACACATTGCTATTTCCTCCACCTGAACATAACCCTCAACCTCTGTACTTGACTAATGCCTATTTTCTCTTAGGTTTCTACTTAAATGTCACTGCTTAAAACAGCCTTCTTTGGGGCGCCTGGGTGGCTCAGGAGTTCTGGGATTGAGTCCCACATTAGGGAGTCTGCTCTTCCTCTGACCTCTCCACTCTCACACTCTCTCTCTCTCAAATAAATAAATAAGGGGGGGGCCTTCTTTAAATAAATAAATAAATAAATAAATAAATAAATAAATAAAAAGGGGGGCCTTCTTTAACCCTCCTAACTTAATTAGACTATCTTATAGCACCTGGCATTTTACTTCAAAGCACACGTGACTTACAATTATGGATCCATTTGTGCTTTGTGTTCAATTCTGCCATCTCTCTTACTTTGCTCCAGTTCCCCCCTCCTCACACTTACATGCTTCTAACATTCCATGTAATTTGCTTATTTATACTTACTAATTTTTGTTTTTCTCTCCACTCTAGAATGTAATTTCCATAAAGATTTCTGGTCTCTTTTGTTCACTGATATGTTCTGAATGCCCAGCACATGATAGGAACTCAATAAATATCTGTCGAATGTATGAGGGGCTATGTCTGCTTTATTATACCCTATATCCCAAACTAATCAATTTCTGTGGAATTAAAGTTCCGGTAATATAAAATCTAGAATGAAAAATGGAGCACAATGCCATAAACATGATAGGATCTCATATTCTGTGAATGATGAATGAATGCTAAATTGAATGCTTTCAGATGATAAAGGCATATTTATTTAGGAATCTAGAACAGTGGCCCTCATCTTTTTTCTGGCTTTTTGTTTGTTTTAGCACACAGTCCATCTTGTCTTTTGTCCTTTTTTTCCACATTCTAAAAAGTTTTAAGAGAGAATATGAAGTGGAAGCTACAGGAGAGGAAAGACTGTGCCCATGTGCTTTTGGTATCAGCTGATGTCTAGCCCATTTCTGGTACTTAACAGGAGAAACACATAAATAAAATCAGGAAGGGATGAAGGGACCTACCCGGTGGTATGTGCCACCAGGTGAGGGTTAGACAGCACCAGGCAGTAGTGGAAGAAGCTGCGACCTTGGAATCATCAAGGGGGTGAGCTCCCTTCAAACCTCTCCCAACTGACAAAGTCTGGCCACTTTCCTGGGCCTGGTTTTTCACCTGGTGAGAGGATGAAACCAGATAACTCCTAAAATATAAGTTCCCTGAGGCTAGAAACTGCATCTGTCTTGTTCACTGGTGTGAAAACAAGGATTACTTAGATCAGTATGTGTGGCACACAGTAGGACCTCGGGAATTTGTGTAAATCTCTCTAAAAATTCCTTCCAGGGCTAAGATTTTAAGGAAAAAATGAGTTTGAGGTATTCTACATAAATAGTTCTTTTACTAGAGAGAATCATATACAGATTACCATCATCTTAGAAACCTCAGTGCATGGTAAAAAGAATACAAAAAAAATAAAGGCGTTTCCTCTTGGTGAGTTGGGCACAGGCATTGCCTGTTTTACTTGTTCGCTGTGAATTCTTGAGTCCTTAAACAACATTTGCATAAATAATCATATTTATATGTTTAGCCTTTTATTCAAAACCTTTAGCTCTGGGTGCGAGAGCACCAAACTCCCGAGGAACTATATACTCACGCTGTACAACTTGTACTGGTTCCAGTCTTGGCGGTCCTTCCCTGCCATTATGTAGTTGCCGGGGCAGAACAGCCTCTTCCCATTTCTCAGCCCCTTCCTTCCTCACCCCATTCTCGGCCTTCACCCATCTCCCCCATTCGTGGCTTTCCCCCGGTTGGTCCGACGCTGGGAGAGGTTGGGAGAAACTGCCCCAGCGCTCAGAGCCCCCGGCAGCCGCAAAGCTCTTCCCCCATCAGTTACTGGGGACCGCGGGCTTTCCAACCTACTCTACAAATGAGCTTTCGTTATCGAAAGGAAATCACGTTTTCTACGGCCAACTAGGGACAGCTCGTGGGGAGCGAATCTTTGCGTCTACACTTGTTTTCCAGCCCCGCAGCTGCTGCGGGAATTGATTGGTTCCCTCGTGCCCCCGACGCTTGGGGTCCCCCCGCGCTCCGCCTGGACCCCGCCCCCTCGCGCAGCCATCTGCTTCGCTGTCGCGCTGTCTCTCGCTTAGCAGCATCTCTTTCCCCTCCACCTCTCCCTGCCCCCCGCCGGCTCCGCCCCTTTCCACTCTCCCCCGGCCCCCCCCAGTCCAGGGCTCCGAATCTTTCGTGGCCGTTGCCAGGGAGACCGGCCGATACCAGGCAAATAGGCATTCGAGAAAGAAAGGGTGGGGGGGGAGACTACACGGCAGTCTGGTAACAAAGGAGCAATAAAAGCGGCCCCCAAATGGAGGGCTGGGGACGCGTCTGCGAGAAAATCCGAAAGCGAGCTAGCGATCACCCCAAGTTAAATCCAGGAGGGGGATGCAGAGGAAGGGGCATGATTCACGTTGGGGGTGGGGGAAATCAAACAGCCTTAAGTGAGCTTTTGAGAATCGCCGGGATGGTGGTTTTGGATCAGCCCAGCTGGCTTTTCAAGTTGGAACTACGCTAATACAAGGGATTCGCGTCCACCTCCGCGGCTGGGGTCTTGGGCCAGGCCCGCGGGCTCCCTTAAGGGTGATAATATGTTTGGCAGGATACACTTCTACGGAAACGTCTTTCCATCAGCTCTGGGGAATATGACTTCGAGATCGAATGATGCATCTGAAGGCAGTGGACAGTGAGGAGACGAAGCTTCGTGTAACGATGTACAGCATGGTGATTTGCAAAGCAATACTTGAACAAAGAGTTACTGGCTTGAACCAACCATCTTTTTCACTCAAAGTGTGACCCATTTCCCTGCAATAAGCAGAAAATAAAACTGCTTGAGAATTCAGAGCCAACACCAGGAGAAATGAACCATTCTCTCGACTGCTTCTCGCTTCCATAAGCGAAAGATTATTCATTTCAGGATTACTAAATGTAAACGAGAAAAGGGTCTAATGTGGAAACGGGAGAAAACTTTGGGAGCAAAAATGTAGGCGGTAGGAGAATGTTTATTAGGCTGTATCCTTGATTTTTTACCGCCTCCTCCCCTTCTTTAAATCAGTACCTTGCCTTTCACACACAAATAACGTCTGGTACTTCCGTGGCAAGGGGTGCGATGGAGGTACTGTGTGTCCCCCTATGGAAGCTTTTTCTCCAACCCCAGCTAGACTTGGAGCGTTCAGAGGATCTTCTTGCTATTTCTCAACATGCAGTTTCTCCTTGGAACCGTGGTCGTCAATCCGGTTGTTTAAAATTTCATCGCCGCTGCCTCCCTCCCTTCCAGGAGCACACTCGCTTGCGTGCATACTTACACATGTTCGGAAAGAGTCCATCCGATCCTGGCAGTAGGCTGAAAAACGATTCATATCTACGCGAATTGCATCCTAATCGTATATATGGATTCGTATACTCAGAGGCTGTGTCTCGTTTCACCATAGAGGAAAATTGTCATTTCTTATAGTGATAAAATGCAAACTGTTACGATTTTTTTGTACATGGCCCTCACTTTATATTGTTGGGGGGGGATCACTCATTGGGAATAGTCGGGGGTGGGAGGAATTCAGGCCAATATCGAAATATTTTATTTCATGCCAATGTGGGATAGGGTAGGGACTGTGGCTTTTAGGCTCCTTTCTGCTTTTGCATTTTCCACATCTGGCCTACAGACCTAATTCTAACTCGAGATGTGGTTTGATGAAATTCGATCTTCGTGGTTTAAATACCTTTCAATTTGGAGCGATTTAACATTTGCAACCGTTAAAAAAACAAACCCTGTGGAGTATCTGTGAAACCAGTATGGAACACGGAGAAAGAAAACATGCTGCATACAAATCCCAACCATTGTCTTTAACACTCGCATACACACACATACACATAAACACACAGGGAAGATGGGGGAGGGGAGCGAGTGGAGAGAGACAGACACGGATATAGACCGACAAGAGTCAAAGCGAGTCAAGTTAACGCTTTCTCCGCCCCTATCCACAAGTACCCCCCTCCCGCGTTAATTAATTCCAAACAAAGCAAGCCAATCAAGTGATGCATTATTATTTTCAAGCAGAGGGAGGCGAGAGGCATGTATTTTTTAATTGATTTATTTATTTGAAGGACATTAATTCTCGGTCTGAGGCTGATTTTCAAACCATTTGCAAAGCGCGGCTCCATTGTTCGCCGGGCGCGCAGGCTCCGCCCCCTGCTTTGTGTGCGGTGCGCGGATTGGCCGGCGCGCGCGGGGGCCGCGTCAGCGCCCGCGAGCCCATTCATCTGTGCACTTGGGCGTTGGACCCCGCATCTTATTAGCAACCAGGGAGATTTCTCCATTTTCCTCTTGTCTACAGTGCGGCTACAAATCTGGGATTTTTTTATTACTTCTTTTTTTTTTTTAACTACACTTGGGCTCCTTTTTTTGTGCTCGACTTTTCCTCCCTTTTTCCCTCCCTCCTGCGCTGCTGCTTTTTTATCTCTTCGACTTAAATTTTTTTATCCGGAGTGTATTTAATCGGTTCTGTTCTGTCCTCTTCACCACCCCCACTCCCCCCTCCCTCCGGTGTGTGTGCTGCTGCCGCCGCCGCCGCTGCTGCCGCCGCCGCTGCTGCCGCCGCTCGCCCCGTCGTTACACCAACCGGAGGCTCTTTGTTCCCCCCTTGGATCTGTTGAGTTTCTTTGTTGAAGAAGCCAGCATGGGTGCCCAGTTCTCCAAGACCGCTGCGAAGGGAGAAGCCACCGCGGAGAGGCCCGGGGAGGCGGCTGTGGCCTCGTCGCCTTCCAAAGCGAATGGGCAGGTAAATTCTACCTGTGTTTGTGGTCATTTCGTTGGCGTCTTTCTCCAGTCCCGACGCTTCTCCTTCCCTCCCGGTCGCGCCCTAGGCGCATTCGGCGTAGAGAGGAGCGTGGCCAGATTCCTGTCTGAAAGTTGAATGGAAAGCGATAGCCTAAATTGTCAATTTCTCATAGGAGGTGTGGGGGGGGGGGTCTTCTCCACCACCCCAGAGGAGTGGTTCTCGGAGAATCCTGGCCAATTCTTGTGTAGTCAAGAGGAAAGAAGTGATAAATTGTATAAAATGGCGTGTTTGGAGCTTGGCAGAACGTGACTAGCTAGGTGCTAACCCTCCCCCCCCCCCCCGTCAGGTTGCATTTGTGTTTGGTGGGCACAAAGGTGTATGGGTGGCTCTCGTGTTTGTTGTCGAGACTGGGTCGCTTTTAACATTTCTGAACTGGTGTGATGGGGGGGGGCAGGATAGGGGAGAATGGGAATGGTGGTGGAGAAAGGCAAGGAGGGAAAGGCTGTCTTATTGTATGCTGCGGCGGCGTGCCCCGGGTTCTTGGAAAGGTAGCTGGCTGGCTGGAGCTGGGCTGAAAGGTTTCAGTATCTTTCCGTGGGGCTTTCCCACTACTCTAAATCTTTATTCGTCCGTGTCTGTGGAATTACACACCCATCCGAGTTTTACATGGTATCCCTGGGGTGGGAAGACTCGGTGGGTCCTTGAAGAGAACCTGTCCAGATGGTCAATAAGGCAATTCGTGCATTTCGGTCGGGATTGTCCGTGTGCGTGGCGGCGCCTGGACCACTGAGGGGGGCCACCCCAGAGCCGCCCGGACCCAGGCAGATGGCCACGGTTGGGTGGGCGCGAGAGGTCGGCCATGGGTGGCTGCTTCGCAAACACTGGGCACCCACCACGCCTCTTTTCCTAGAGTAGAGGCCGTGTAGCTTCGCCTACTCTAACCTAATGGGGAAGGCGAGCTCTGCCAAGAGACTCTGAACCCGTTAAAAATGCAAAATGAGCCGCCGTGGCGCGCCCGGCTTCACAGAATCGCAGGCGAAGGTGGGCGTGGAAGCCGAGGCAAGACCTCAGAAATAAAGGGTATCCCCCAGCCTTGTTGGTTTTGCTCGGACCAGAACGCCTGGAAGCCACCTGAGCTTTGTTTGTGGACTCTGGGCTGAGCGATCCGGGCTCGGGGGCGCCTCGGCCCGCGGGCAGGGCCGGGCTGGGCAGGGCGGGGCGGCCCCGCGGCCCCGCCCCTGCGCGCCCGCCCGCCGGCCCGCCCGCGCCCAGCTCCGCGCGGTGGAGGCGCAGCGCCCCCTGGCGACCCCAAGCCCTGGGAGGGGGGGGGAAGCGCAGGGTCTTTGCGCGCGCAGCCGTGGCGCTTCTGGCTGGAGCGCTGTGATGCCCCTGGGAGTTCTCCGTGTCTTGCAGAGCCTCTCACGGTTTAGGGGAAAGAGGGCTGTGTAGGGCTCTGGCTCTGTGCCTTCTCCCAAAGGGCGTCTGGTGTGTATCGTGTGTTACGTGGCTCTCTTTGCAGGCCCCGTGAGGCGGAGGCAGGAATGGGTTATCCCTTGCTTTCTAGTTCGGGGCTCGGCACTTTTAAATCCGAAGGGCATCTGTTGAGTGGTCGAGGCTATTGCTGGTTCTTTAGGGCGGCCCCAGCTGCACTGCTCCGTTTCTTCGGAGAGCTCCTGTCTACGCAGACAACCCCGGTTCCCCCCATAAGGGGATGGAGGGACTCCCAAAGCCAGAGGGGCTCAGGGGCGTAACTGGTCCCTCCCGGCCCAGGGGTGGGGGCGGCAATGGCGGCGCCCGGGCCGCTTCAGTGATCCTCCCGCCTTCTCTGCCCCGCAGGAAAATGGCCACGTGAAGGTAAACGGCGACGCCTCTCCCGCGGCCGCGGAGCCGGGCGCCAAGGAGGAGCTGCAGGCCAACGGCAGCGCCCCGGCCGCTGACAAGGAGGAGCCCGCGGCCGCCGGAAGCGGGGCGGCGTCGCCCGCCGCGGCCGAGAAGGAGGAGCCGGCCGCCGCCGCCCCCGAGGCCGGGGCCAGCCCCGCGGAGAAGGAGGCGCCCGCGGAGGGCGAGGCCGCCGAGCCCGGCTCGCCCTCGGCCGCGGAGGGGGAGGCCGCGTCGGCCGCCTCCTCGACGTCTTCGCCCAAGGCCGAGGACGGGGCCACGCCCTCGCCCAGCAACGAGACCCCGAAAAAAAAAAAGAAGCGCTTTTCCTTCAAGAAGTCTTTCAAGCTGAGCGGCTTCTCCTTCAAGAAGAACAAGAAGGAAGCGGGAGAGGGCGGGGAGGCCGAGGGCGCAGCCGGCGCCTCCGCCGAAGGCGGCAAGGACGAGGCCGCCGGGGGCGCCGCTCCAGCCGCCGCAGAGGCGGGCGCGGCGTCCGGGGAGCAGGCGGCGGCGCCGGGCGAGGAAGCCGCGGCGGGTGAGGAGGTGGCGGCGGGCGGCGACCCGCAGGAGGCCAAGCCCGAGGAGGCCGCCGTCGCGCCCGAGAAGCCGCCCGCCAGCGAGGAGGCCAAGGCCCCCGAGGAGCCCAGCAAGGCCGAGGAGAAGGTCGAGGAGGCCGGGGCCAGCGCCGCTGCCTGCGAGGCGCCCTCAGCCGCCGGGCCCGGCGCGCCCCCCGAGCAGGAGGCGGCGCCCGCGGAAGAGGCGGCGGCCGCGTCAGCCTCGTCAGCCTGCGCAGCCCCCTCACAGGAGGCCCAGCCCGAGTGCAGTCCGGAAGCCCCCCCGGCGGAGGCGGCAGAGTAAAAGGGCCCGATTTTTGAGATAATCGAAGAACTTTTCTCCCCCCCGTTTGTTTGTTGGAGTGGTGCCAGGTACTGGTTTTGGAGAACTTGTCTACAACCAGGGATTGATTTTAAAGATGTCTTTTTTTATTTTACTTTTTTTTAAAGCAGCAAATTTTGTTCCCCTTCCTTCCCCACAGATCCCATCTCAGATCATTCTGTTACCACCATTCCAACAGGTCGAGGAGAGCTTAAACACCTTCCTCTGCCTTGTTTCTCTTTTGTTTTTATTCTTTTTGCATCAGTATTAATGTTTTTTGCATACTTTGCATCTTTATTCAAAAATGTAAACTTTCTTTGTCAATCTATGGACATGCCCATATATGAAGGAGATGGGTGGGTCAAAAGGGATATCAAATGAAGTGATAGGGGCCACGATGGGGAAATTGAAGTGGTGCGTAACATTGCCAAGAATAATGTACCACTAGAAATGATGGCGTAAAGGCTTCGTTTTTGTTTTTGTTTTTTTAAAGAAAAGTTATTACGATGTATTTTGTGAGGCAGGTTTACAACACTACAAGTCTTGATTAAGAAGGAAAGAGAGAAGAAAAGAAAAAAACACCAATACCCAGATTTTAAAAAAGATCATAGTCTTAGGAGTTCATTTAAACCATAGGAACTTTTCACTTATCTCATGTTAGCTGTACCAGTCAGTGATTAAGTAGAACTACAAGTTGTATAGGCTTTATTGTTTATTGCTGGTTTATGACCTTAATAAAGTGTAATTATGTATTACCAGCAGGGTGTTTTTAACTGTGACTATTGTATAAAAACAAATCTTGATATCCAGAAGCACATGAAGTTTGCAACTTTCCACCCTGCCCATTTTTGTAAAACTGCAGTCATCTTGGACCTTTTAAACACAAATTTTAAACTCAACCAAGCTGTGATAAGTGGAATGGTTACTGTTTATACTGTGGTATGTTTTTGATTACAGCAGACAATGCTTTCTTTTCCAGTCGTCTTTGAGAATAAAGGAAAAAATCTTCAGATGCAATGGTTTTGTGTAGCATCTTGTCTATCATGTTTTGTAAATACTGGAGAAGCTTTGACCAATTTGACTTAGAGATGGAATGTAACTTTGCTTACAAAAATTGCTATTAAACTCCTGCTTAAGGTGTTCTAATTTTCTGTGAGCACACTAAAAGCGAAAAATAAATGTGAATAAAATGTACAAATCTGTTGTGTTTATTTATGTTCTGATAAAATACTGAGACTTCTAGGTCGTGAGGGTAATTTTGAGGAACATCTTGCATGCCATCAAGAGTAAATTTTCTTGTGGTTTTTAATCTGAAGTTTCCAAACAAAATTCATAATCAGCAGTGTCAGATTACATACTGGAAGATCTTACAACATTCCATGTCTGTTACCATTTACTTGCATTGACCTTGAGTTTTCATTTTAAAAGTCAACAATTATTTTTATCATAGTTAATGTAACGTGTCAGAATGAATCATTTAATACAAAAGTGGTGTGACTCAATGACTTTTTAAATGTCATGTGAAAATTTCATAAAATACATTTTTTGTCATGCAAGTCCAGAAACTTGAGTGAAAGTCTATTTAATCCAAACTGCAGATGGGCCACAAAAGTGGTCAAATGTGTTTCAAAAACTGGTGGTGTATTACCTGCCATTGTAATTGCTTAGTGCTTGGCTAATTTCCAAATATTGCTTAGATTATGTGTTATACTTTAGGAAACAGGCTTATGTAAAGAAGTAATGGTGACGAATGGGCAACACTGTCAGTTTATGGGCCTCCAGTACTTGCCTCAATTCAATAGTTGCAGTTTTTTTAAATGAAAGTAGTGTGTTAGTATCTTGTTACTCAAAGGAAAAAAACAGAATAATACCTTCTTACATAGTAATAATCCTTACTAGTTTCACCTTTGCTCTTACTACCCCGTAACTGGATTTATTTTTTTTCTTCACTGGATCCTGAAATGAATTTGAAGATAAAGGTGTGTATCAAATACCATTACTTCATTAAATGCAAAGGTAAATACACACACCTGCTTGCTGTTTTTAAGCAGTATGCCTTGTAGGGTTCACGGTGAGTCAGTGAACCACATTTGTAATAAGCACCAAATCTTAAAACTCCTTAGAAAAATAAATTAGCTTTTGACATGTGCTATTAATTGGAATAATGCATCATAAATAATAGTTCATGTCCTCTCCTTACCAAATAAATACCCTCTCCACTAATAAAAATAGCATTTGGAAAAGAATGTACTTTTAGTTAGGGAGTATTGATCTTGAAGGATGTTTGAAAGTTAAAAGTCAGATCTGGTAACCAAAGGACTGCTTTATGGGGTCTTTCCAACCTCACCAACTTTTTTCTCAAATACCTGATTGGCCGAGTATAGGGCCTACTGTGTGGGAGGACTCCCAAAAAAAAAAAAAAAAAAAAGTGGATTTTAAAAATTAACTCGTGAGTAGTCAAAAATACTCTGTAGCCAACTATATTGCTAGGCTTGTTTTTTTAACAGCTGGAATCAAGATGCATTATTTTGATTTTAAATGCCTAAAACACTTTGGGTGGTATTGATGGAGTGGTGGATTTTCCACCAAGTGGTTAAATGAAATTTGACATATATCTTTTCATCCAAAGTTTTGTACATCACATTGTTTTCTAATGGAAAAATGTTAATATGGCTTTTTGTATTACTAACAATAGCTTTGAGATTAAGGAAAAATAAATAACTCTTGTACAGTTCAGTATTGTCTATTAAATCTGTATTGGCAGTATGTATAATGGCATTTGCTATGGTTATAAAATACTTCCTCTGGATTATAATTATCATTTGATTCAATTACTATTGCTTGTAAAATAAAGTTTTTCCAGTTGATATAATCAAGCTTGCTAAAACAGGATTTTTTACAAATTTAATTTTAAAATGCAAATTTTAGAGAAAAACTTAAAATCTTAAGTGTTGATGGTAAGTATAACTATTACTCAGCTTAAGGGACTTGGAAAGTATGCTTGACATTATACTTAGGATATATAATTATATCCATTGAAGGTGAGTTCTATGTTAACAAGTCAGCTAAACATTTTAATGATAGGGCTTGATAATATGTTTAAGAAACAATGCAGTGTATCTACATTTTCCTCTCATGTATATAAACAATAAAATTTTGCAATTAAAAATTTGGGGAAAGGGTCCTTTTTGCATTCATATACTTTGGAAAAGGGATGTAGTTTAACATAACTAAGTTTGCTTTGAAAATTTAAAAAATGGCTTAGTATCAGCGCTATTTGATTTTATTTTTCCTTTAATCATTCATTGCTATATTGAGCATTTTTTTCTCTTTCCACTTCCCAGCCATATGAAAGTGCTTAAAACAGGGTGTACAAACATGAATTTTAACATGCTTTCAATCTGTAAAGATTCCAGTCCTTGCTGGGGAGTCAAGTTCAGCTCTCCTTTAAATTACATCCAGCAGTGCTATTTTTAAAATGGGAAATAAATACCTTAAAAAGATGGGAATGTTACTTAGATTTTATGTACCTGAAAAGAGTGATAAATTACTGATTCCTGAAATACTTCTATCTACATTTCCTCTCAGCTGCTTAACAGCAACTTCATTTGTTTTTAAGTAATCATCAGCCAACCTGGGGCTGGAACTTACAACCCCAAGATCAAGAGTCACATGCTTTATGGACTGACCCCGCCAAGTGCCCCTCAACAGCAACTTTGAAGCAAAACAAACTACTCCATCATAAGATCTAACAGTTTTAAATACATAAAATAATTACTGCAAAATTTCTAGGAATCCTGATAATCCCAGTTCTAGTGTTTTGATAAAATTAGAACATAAGACTTTAAATACTACTGGTAAGTGAAAAATAAATACCTTTGTCAATTGCTATTAATTACAACTTCTCTCATTTCTAAGAAAGCTGAAAGACAACAGGACAACTTGTCCCATAGGATTTCAATACAACATACTTTGATTGAATTCATTAAGTTAGCCTTACAGGTTGTCTTCCTAACAAGTGGGACACTGTTCCTTAGGTTTGAAATTAAGTTAAGTACTAGATACTATGCTGCAATTCTATACCTGTGTAGGGGTGAGAAAAGGAAAGGGGTTGTTGGGGAGAGTTCTAAATTGGAAATGTAAGAAAGCTCTCAAAGCAAGTCTTAGGTCAAATAATAAACCCATGTTTTGGAAATCACCATCCAATAGAAATATAATGAAAGACACATGATTTTAAACTTTTTAGGGAATCATTTTGAAAAGTGAGAACAAACATGAAATTAATTATCCAAAATCTTCAATATCATCATGAAACTTACTGAGTAATCATCATGAAACTTACTGAGATATTTTACTTTTTTTTCTTACCAAGTCTGTAAATCCAGTGTATTTTATACTTAGAACATACCTCAGTTTGGAGCAGTTCCATTTCACGAGCTCTCTGGTCACATGTGGCTACCGCACTGGAGTGCACAGTTCTGAAGAAACAGAATTTGAGAGTCAAGGAGTGAGGAGGAATGGTGGGTACAGACTTTGCAAAGTGTAGCTTATGTGATTAATTTCATGAGCTTTAGCTTTTGAGCCCACACTGAAGTGTTTTTCTAAATTCCAAACCATTTCAAGCAGTTAATACGGCATTGGAGTTATCAATAAATATGGTGAGATTCTGAATGGCCTTGTTACAGACTGAACGGTGTGCCCTCTCCCTCCCCCATTCATGTTGAAACATTAACTCCCAGTACTTTAGAATGTGACTGTATTCAATTCAAATAAAGGGTTAGGGTAACCCAACATGACTGGTGTCCTTAGATTGTCCACACTGAGAGATACCAGGGGTTCACACGCAGGGAGAGAAGAGATCGTGTGAAGCCTTAATGAAAAAGTAGCTATCTGCAAGCCAAAGAGAGAGGCCTCAGGAGACACCAAATCTATCGGCACCTTGATTTTGGATTTTCAGCGTCCAGAATTCAGTGAAAAGAAATATCTGTTGTTTTAACCACGCTGTTTGTGGTACTTTGTTATGGCAGCTGCAGGAAACGAATACAGGACCCTTGGTAAGAATGGAAAGATTGTCTCTACCTGAGAATGTAAAGGATTTTACAGGCTTGCTTTTGCTCTTCCCTCAATGGAAAAGAAACTGCTTTCTAGCTTGAGAATTTTATTATTGTTGTTATTGTTACCTTAGAAATTATAGCTTAAAAATTAGAAAGGTAGATTATATTGCTATCTTAATTATTAGTGAGTTGATAGGAAAGATTCTGGGACACAAATAGTAAAAAAAAAAAAAAAAAGTCTAAAAACACTATATGATGTTATGTCTGAATTTATCCATCTCTGTTTTCCCTTGCAATTTATTTGTACAAGAAACTGAGTTATTTGTTCATTAAGTGTCCAGAGTATGGATTTTGCTGATTTCACCTCATGCTATCATGTAACACATTACTTTGTCTTTCCTATATTTCTAGTCTTTTCTATAAATTGATTAATAGATCTAGAAGTTGATCAGATTCAGATTCAAAGGATTGTATCACAGCTGATGCTGTATTTCTATCAGGAGGCACACAATGTTCAGTCATTTCTCTTTTTGTGATGTTTAAAGCCATTGATTTTTGCTTAAATCCATTAACTAATATAGAATTGCGAGATGGTGTTATTCTATTTGTCAATCCTTTTTATTTATTTGTTCAGCTGTTTCTATAAAAAAGTTTCCTTCATCAACCGTTTGGTTGTCCTTTCTTAATGGAAAGGCAGAAAATTGGTCTAATTCTTTCCCTTTATTTATTAATTCTCAGAATAATGAGTTGATTCCCTAATACTTTTCAGAGGTGACCAATGATGGTATTTGATTAGTAGCATTATATGTTCATAGATTTAAACTTATTTAACGTAGGTAATATAAATGAGGCTCAGATTGGCTTGTGGTAGATTATGCTTTAAAGTTACAGAATTCAATAAATGAAATCAGTTTAATTTTATTAAGATGCTACTTGAGTATGTGCTAAAAGATAGATGAAACTCAATATTTAGTTTACTCAAATGAAATGGGCTTATGCATTTAAGTGTTGGCACAACCCTAATTTTAGTTGGGGTTTCATGCCGGGAAGCCGTCTGTTTATACAATTTCAAAGAAAGGGGAGGCATTGCAATTTTTTCTTACCCTCTAATTACTGCTGTATAATGATTTTAAATGTCATCAAAATCTCTCAACACAGCACCTTACCCCGTAGTAAGAAAAAATGTCTGGAAATATATGAGTTTGAGAAGACTCAGAAATCACCAGTCATGCAGACTTCCATCCTGGCACTCGATCAAGCCGTGCACTAAAGAGAACATGTTGGTGAACAGGCATTACTAATATCACCAGCGAAATACTAAAGCCTCTATCCTGGGGTATGTGTCAGTGAAATTAGTAATTTTTAAAGAAAAATTATACTCACTGTATAGCCCAGAGGCTCCCATGGCAGGATTAATTAAGAGCTTTTGTGAAGAAGTTTTGAAGACACTGAATTTAAGTGAACATAAGGAATTACGCTTTTCGAAGCAAACTACCAACTAGAGCTACTTATTTTAATGTTTTTGAAAAATTGGCAAGCATTGGATGAGGCAATAGATCATCCAGGATAGATAACATTTTAATAGATTTGAAGACACTTGCTGAAATGGTAAAGAAAAAGGAGCCTGTAGACTTGGTCAGCTCATATTACAAAATATTAATTATTAACTAGAAAAATGCATTATCTCGCAAGGGTCATTTTCCTCTGTCTTTTGTGTGCTAACTAGTTCATGAATTGGATTACAATAGTACAAAGAATGTCTTATTTTCCTTTTCTCATATGCTTCCTGATATTTTAAAAAGCATAAATTATTGGGATACCTGGATGGCTCAGTCCACTAAGTGTCTGCCTTGGACTCAGGTCACGATCCCAGGATCCTGGGATCCAGTCCCAAGTTGGGCTCCTTGCTTGGCAGGGAGCCTGCTTCTCTCTATGCCTGCTGCTCTCCCTGGTTGTGCTCTCTCTCTGACAAATAAATAAATATTAAAAAATAAAATCTTTAAAAAGCGTAAGTTATTGCTAAGAATTTTGAAAAATTTTAAATGAGAATTTTAACTTTTTTTTTTTACTTTATTGGTATATAGCTTCTAAACTTAAAATTCTATGCAATCTAGAAGTGAAACATCAGAATTCCAATGATGAATTTATTTAAAACAAACCAAAAATATGCAAATACCAGAGTTTCCTCTGAACAATAATGAAAGTTATTATTCAAATCTCTTGAGAAAATCTACATTTTTTTAGCATTCTTACACAGAGCACAAAGATCTTTTCATGCTTAACGCTTAGTGAACAAAGATAAACAATATACAATTTGGAAAAAATATAGTCATGGTAATATCGAATGAGGACTATTTCTTCTGAAGCATTTCTGTCATAATTTCTTGAGACTTAGAACACAAAATAAGCGCTTTTATTGAGAAAATGCAGGACTTTTTTGTTTGTTTAGATCAAGAAAACTTGTTAAGGAATGCCTGGGTGGCTCAGGGGGCTACGCATCTCCCTTCGGCTCAGGTCATGATCCCAGGGTCCTGGGATTGAGCCCTGCATTCGGCTCCCTGCTCAGCGAGAAGCCTGCAAGTGGACTCCCACCCCACCCTCCTGTCCCTGCTTGTGCTCTCTGGCAAATAAATGAATAAAATCTTAAAAAATATATATGAAAAAAAAAGTTTTGTTTAAACTAGTTGTTTGTAAAGCATGTTTCTGTACTGAATTCCAATTTTGTTATCAAAAATATATTTGCAAGAAATAAATACATATTTCATATATAAAAATTTATATATAAAATTAATAATAGAGCACAAGTTCATATTTATGCATGATTTGATGTTTTTATAAATACACAAATATTATATAGTGATATGTATTTATTATAAATATATAATATATATATAAAATCAGGTTTAAATATGAATATGTGCTATTTTTAATATTAAAACTTTCAAACAAAAGTTCTCTATTTTCAATTTTGTCACCTCCTTTATTTCTCCTTGAAGTCTTTGGAAAATATGGTATCTTCCAAATGCTTCCTAAGATTATAGAGAACAATAGTTGAATGAGGTTTTAGATTTGGTTAAGTGAGGGTAGTTTGACCAAAAGTTGACTTTTCCAGAGATTCTTTGAGTGAAAATCTTTAATTTGTTTTACCACTCATTAATTTTTCACAACATGTAGTTATAACAATAATCATCGGGCACATCTGACCTGATAAAGAAGAAAGAAGCAGAATAAAGATTACTGACATTTCTTTCTTTTTTGTTCTTTTATAGATCTTATTGATGAGATTTGTGATTCTATTGTTATTTCCTAATGAAAGTACAAGAATGAAGTAATGATTAGGCACTGAGGTGTTGGGAGTCACAATCTGGCTCTGCCTCGTGCAAACGTTTTATAATGTCAGGTGCACTCCTTTTTCTGTCTGTCCTCAGCGTTCTCATGTGTAAAGCCAAGAGTAGAAAGAGTTCCAATTACTAGGTATGTTTGCTGTTATTTATTTCCTAGTATCTGCACTTTTTGGTTCAATATTGGATAATCTACCTTAGATACTCTGCTGGTCCCCTGAAATCATTTGCAATTTTGTTTTAATTAAGGTGCTTTAGATAAAGATTTCTTTTTAAAGGACAGATTTCTACTTAAGAATCTGCCATACTAGATTTTTTATTTTAGCAAACATTGGTTGAACACCTCATATGTTCTAGGGAAAGGACTACAGTCTAGAAACATTTCATATGTGGATATACAGCATGCCTAGAATCTGTTCTGGTGGGAAAAATCACAAGTCAGAAATAATACCAATACTACTACTACTAATCTATAATGTGATTTTTTTTAATGTCGAACAAATTTAATTATCATATAGCCTTGATTACAGACATTAGATGAAAACAAATCAAATATTATAAAAACGATGCTTGGACTCTTAAACGCTTGGTATATCTTTTAAATTTGTATGTCAAGTTTATATTTTAATAGCATTTTAATAAATAGCAGGAAAAAATAAAATACAGAAGATGCATATTTAGGTTATCTAGTGTCAGATTATAAGCCATCTGAAGCTCAGTGGTATAAAGCAACAACAACTTATTTTTAAAGCTTTATTGATGTATAACCGATACACAGTACACTGCATATAGTTAAAGGACACAATTTGATACGCACACATTTGTACACACCTGTGAAACCATCACCAGAATCAAGATAATGATCCTATCCGTGATGATTCTGTGGGTCAGGGATTAGAGCAGACCCAGCAGGGACAGCTTGTCTCCGGTACGTGTTTGGGGCCACCAGCTGGGGTTGCTTGAATAGTTGGAGACTGCTGGGATAGCTAGATTGGAGCCATATGTCTGGGATCTTCACTCTTCTTCATGAGGTGTTTGCTAGGATTAGAAGGCCTAAAAGGGTTGCTTGACACTGGTCTTGGTGCCCTGCTGGGATGTCTGCACCAACTGACACCTAACAGGTACTCTCTGTACTCATGGCTGTCTCAGATAGTCAGACTTACTGCATGGCTGCTTGCTTCTCCCAGAGGTGGAGTTTCAAGAGAGTGTTCCAAGGGACAGGAAGTAGAAGCTGCCAGTCTCTTATAGTCTAGTCTCAGAAACTGGCACAGCTCACTTCCGCTGTACTTTTATTGGTCAAAATAGTCACAGAGCCCATTGGGACTCTGGGAATGAAGGACGTGTGGATACCACCTCTGGGAGAAGTGTCAAATTTTGACCATCTCTAAATCACTACTATATATGTTGGATATGCTATATTCCTGATTAAAAGAAGACTTCAGGGACGCCTGGGTGGCTCAGTTGGTTAAGCGGCTGCCTCCGGCTCAAGTCATGATCCCGCGATCGAATCCCGCATCCGGCTCCTTGCTCGGCAGGGAGCCTGCTTCTCCCTCTGCCTCGGCTTGCCACTCTGTGTGCTCTGCCTGTGCTTGCTCTCTCTCTCTCTCTCTGACAAATAAATAAAATCTTTAAAAAATAAAAAAATTAAAAATAAATAAAAAAAGACTTCAAATTGAAAACAAAAATAAACTATTTTGTGGGGATTACAAAGGCAGTGATAGGGGAAGGAGGTGGAAGAAATTCTATCAGCTCCTCTGTCTTCATTGCTCTTTATCAAGCAATGTTCTGCAAAGAACCTGGAGCTTTTATGCCCTGACATGTTATAAATGGGTGCATTTATATATGCACCCATATGATCATATGATCAAGTAATCATATGATCAAGTAATATGGTAAGTACTATTTTTATTGTAGAATATTGTATCATTAATATTTAGTATATTTGAGCTATATAAATTATTATCAATATTCCAAAATCATTGAGACGTAATCAATTCAGTAAAGTCATTTGAGATGGACTCATCAGATTCCGTTTCTGTTACCTTTGGCACTATGCTATTGGGAATCTACTGTACTTTATTTCCCTTTGTAAGAATTCCATTCTTTCTTTTTAAAGGAGCAGTGGCATAAGGGGTAGAGAGGATTACAGCTCTACAAATGGATGTGCTGTATTTTAACCAGCTTTACTAGAGATAATTTCAAATAGATGGTTTCATATATTCTGAATAAATATAATAAACTGCTATGAGGATAGCATGTTGAAAAAGTGTCATTAAGCCATATATATTTAAATATAAAGATATATACGTTTCTTATATGTTCAGCCACTATGTGAAATGTGTACATCTAGCATAAAAACTAGCAGCCAAGATTTTAGTTAGAGCAGTACACCAACTAAACTTAACTGCTGCAGGAGAACGTTTTTGCTGCAGTCTTTTGAGAAACACAAGGGAAAGCTAGTGAGTAAATCCAATTTGCCCATGGAAAAAGTGGTACCTGATTCATTTAAGGAGGATTAAATAAATGTTTTAATCATTACTTGTAATATTTCTGTGAACAGGGAAGTGGCCACACTTGGGAAGAGAGAACGTCCTCGTGTCATCCTTTTTGGTTCCTCTCAACCACAGCTCATCTTAAGTAATAATTGTTCAGTGGTTTTTTAAGTTTCTCACCATATCTTTATTGCTAAGACATTTCCTCTTTTGCCTGAAGCACACAGGCAGGAGAAGAAGCAAGATAGAATCTGTTTGCGTGCGCACGTGGTCGCCTCTGTGTATTCTCCGATCAGACAGATTACAAAGAACCATCAAACATGTTGGTCATTTGGAATGCCAGAGTGAGAGCGGTGACCAGTTGGTAAAGAGGCTTGGTCATCAGATAAATCTGAAGGTGATTTACAGAAGCAGGTAGTGTCTGTTGAGGAGCAGAGCTTAAGGCAGTGACATTCCTTGGGAAAATAGAGGCCACACCCAAAGCAAAGCAATGAAAGCAACATGTTTCCTTTGGTTTAAGTATTTTTTTATATTTGTTTACAGAATATTTGTTTAAAACATATTTCACATCTGTTTTTTTAAGAGTTTCCTAGCAGGTTTTTTTTTTTTTTCTTTTCTTTTCTTAATCAGTTTCTTTACAGAGTTTTACCACTACTAAGAAGTGAGGAGATCATGTAACCGGTGTGAAAAGCAATTAAAATTAATTATTGTATAGCGGCTGGATAAGGTTAAAGTATCCGCCCACCCACCAACATTCCAGACCTCTGGTAGATGTCTGTGTGTGCAGGATGACAAATAAGTGTTTGGTATTTGTAGTATTAACTGATTAGTATTAGAAGAAATAGCAGTCACTCCTGGCGAATGAGTGAATGGCGCTAGAGAAGAGAGAGACTCTCGGAAGTATTCCCATGTCACCCAGACTTACGTCCTCGTGTTTCCAGCATGGGTGGGTGTTCAAAATGAAGCTTGTTTGTTCTTTCTCAACAAAATCCTCCCAGATGAGGTCAGAAAAGAGAAGAGTGGTTTTATCTGTGGAATTCCATGCAGAACCAGTTTCTCTCAAATTGTTATCAGTTTGAGTCTTCTCTGTACGAGCTGTGACGCTAGGTTTTCAGGATTACGATCATTAAGAGACCAAGTTTCCTGTCCCTCAGGAATACCAGGGCTACAAGCAAGACTTGTAAATAGATTGTGCAATACAACAGAAAGCCACCTGGAAAGAGGAAAAAAAAAGTAGTAGATGCATATCTTAGAGGAAATTTAAATGCTAAAAACAATTAAAATTAAAATGTGAAAAAGAAGTACTGGAAGAGTCTAAGGCAGCATTTCTAACTATCAGAATGGGGAAGACCCTACTCCTCTGTAACAAATTCCACCACAAAATTCTAACTGAAATCAAAGATAAATGACAAACTGGGAAAAAATATTTACTGTTTATATTTAATCTATTTATTTATTTAAGACTTATTTACTGTTTATATTTGATGTATTTATTTATTTATTTAAGACTTATTTAAGATTATTTATTTATTTATTTATTTGACAGAGAGAGAGAGACACAGTGAGAGAGGGGACATAAGCAGGGGGGAGTGGGTGAGGGAGAAGCAGGCTTCCCACTGACCAGCGAGCCAGGCTTGATCCCAGGAGCCTGGGACCATGACCTGGGCCACCCAGGCACCCCTTATTTACTTTTTTAAAGTAAATCTTACACCCAACATGGGACTTGAACTCATGATCCTAAGATCAAAAGTCACGTGCTCTACCAACTGAGCCAGCTGGGCACCTCTTTAATACCTCTATTATAAATAAAGGGTTAAATTCCTGGAAGAATTTTTAAAAGTTTATTGAGAAAACAACATCCCAATGAATCTGAGCAAGGGACAGGGACTGGTCACTTAAGAGAAAATATTAATGACTCTAAAATATATTACAACATGTTCAACTTCATTTATAAAAATGGAACTACATTTTGAAATGAGATCATGTCTTGCTTATTAGATTTAACAAAAATAAAAACGTCTGATAACAGTGTTAGTAAGGATGTGGGAGAACAGTGACTTTCATATATTATTGCTAGACGTTTAAGTTAGTAAAATCTCCGCGGATAACAATTTTGAAATATCTATCAATGCTATAAATGCATGGTTTGGTTTTATATCCAGCAGTTCTGCCTTTAGAGACTCATCTCACAGATACACGCACACAAGCAAAATGACATGCATACCTTATGATTAACTGCAGCATTATCTGTAATAACAAAAAAGGAGCAAAAGAAAAAACAACCTGAATGTCCATCAATAGAGGTTGGATTATATAAATTCAAATACATCCATATGATGGACTACTATGTGCTTTTCCTATTTATTGCTATTTACAAACCACCCTAAACATAGGGGCTTAAGACAATATCAATTATTGACTTTTTCTCAAAATTCTGTGGGATACTGGGCTTAGCTAAGAAGGTTCTAGGTGATGTTATTTGGGGTTGCAGTTATCTGAAGATTCAGTTACACTGGAGTGTCCAAGATGGCTCAGTCACAGGTCTGGCAGTTGGTACAGCATTGGGTGGAAAATCAGCTGGGATTGTGGACCATAGTGCGTTGGCATAAACTCTCCTCTATGTGGCCTCTCCTCACAGCTTGGTGTTCTTCCAGGGTGATGGCTAGCTTCCAAAAGGGAGTGTTCCCAGGGCGTAAAGCTGAAGATTGCTTAAGGCCCAGCCTCAGAAGTCTTACACTTCTATCTCATTCTATTGACAAAATAAGTCACAAGGGCAGGCCAGATACAAGGGGAGGGAAATAGATTCCATCTCTTTAAGTAGAAGAGAGGCAATGAATTTGTGACCATCTGTAGTCTACCAAACCATGCATCTGTAAAATAGAAAGAGGTAATACTTTATATACTGACTCAGAATAATTTCTGGTATCCATTGTTAAATGATGGGTGTATAACAGTGTGTATAATATGATAGTATCTATGTATAAAAACATGTGGGTGGGGAGAACATACTTAATTGCTTACATGTGCCAGAGATTATCTTTAGAGAAATACACAAGAAACTGGATATCTAGTTCCAGGAGTGGAAAAATGTTCACTGGGTTTCTCATTGTACCTTTCAAATTTTGTACAGTGTGAATGTATTACCTGTTTTTTAAAAAGTTAACCCATAAGTATTATAAGTATTACAGGCTACATTTTCTGAACTAGAAGTTAAAATATATTTATTTTAGTATATTTATTTAGTAATTTAGTAATAAAATATGTTTATTCAGTAGACAGCAGGAAATTGGAAATCTATCCCTAATAAGTATCAATTTTGATAGTGATTTTATATATATATATATAATATTCATCATGTGACTAGAAAGCAGGATTTTAATAGTGATTTTATATATATATATAATTTTCATCATGTGACTGGAAAGCAGGAAACAGAGGACTGACTACCTGTATTGGGAGAGAATGACCCAGGGTGGCCATGCAAAGAAGTGGCTTTTATACTGGGCTGGAAGAGTGAAGACATCCTGCAAGAGGCACCTGGGTGGCTCAGTCGGTTGAACTTCCAACTTTGGCTCAGTCGGTTGAACTTCCAACTTTTGGTTTCAGCTTGGGTCATCATCTGGGGTCCCATGATCGAGGCCCACATTGGGCTCCATGTTCAGCAAGAAGTCTGCTTGGGATTCTCTCTCTCCCTCTCTCTCTGCCTCTCACCCCACTCCTGCTCTTTCTCTCAAATAAATAAATAAAGCTTAAAAAAAAAAATGGATAGCCTGCAAATACTGGTGAGCTGCAGTAAGGAGAAATCAAGAAGGGTCAAGCCTGATGGCTTCAATTTTTTATGTGAAAGATGAGGCAAGGTCATACACTGATGTGAGTTTTGGGGAAAAGAAGGAAGGCTTGAAGAGAATCATAAGTCTGGTAGCATTTTTGTCAGAAATGAGTAAGAGAAGTAAGAACAAGTAGAATAGCTAGGTCAAAAAATACAAGTTTGCAACCCTGCCCTCAACACGGTGATGAGATTTTTCTCTGCCAACTCAGATACAGATAAAACAGATAATGAAGTGATCTAAGATAAAGGCTGGAGAGAACAGGTGTGGGAGAAGGACAAAAGAATGTGGAATGTGGTGTGAGAGATTTAAGGTTATGGACCATGCGATCCTGGACAGGAATCCAGGAGAAATGAGAAATGATGGGAAATCAGCAGGACCCCTGAGGACTCCAGGGGTAGTAATGGAAGCAAAGGCAGTAAAGCTAGACCAATAGAAGATAATTTGATGACGGGTTTAAAGTTGAAAATTTCAAACACAGCACAACTCTGGGTAAAGATATAATCCAAGGAATAAATGACCATGGGGTTCTGCTTCTAGTATTGGTTGCTAGAAATGTAGTGGCCATGTTTCACTTGGGGGCATTACTTTTTGACACGTTAAGTATAAATTCATTAAGTCCACTTACCACACTGGGACAGGGTTCTAATAACCATATTTTATAAACCCAGCTAAAAATGTGGCTTACCGATGGCCCCTACTTCTTGGTGACTTGTTAAGTATTTATATGAAAAGACAACACAATGTGCAATATATTTTGTAGTTTGTAGTTTTGTAGTATTTTGGTAGCGTGTTAGAAAATTCAGAAATCACAGTTTATGTTGACACTATATAAATAATTTAAAAAATGACAAATGATGATGCAGAAAATTAAATACTTTCAAACATATTTAAAATAAAACAATCCTGAATTAGGCTGAAACTTTTTGAGAGAAGAGACCATTTTTTTCACTCTGGGCATTCCAATATTCCCTTTGCATCCTGGCTTTGCTCGAGCTCTGCCATGTTTGGAACAGTGCAGATCATAGTAAGAGATAAATAATACTTCTTGTTTAAGTTGCTGGTTGGTGATTTAATTTGTATCTTTGAGGCAGTTGGATTCCAGCTAGAATAATTGCCCCCCTCCCCCCAAGGATGGGTGTGTTCTTTCTTATTCTACTCCTGAAGAACAGGCTACTTCCCTGCTTAGATTCCAAATTCCTTAGGAAAACAGAAGCTGCAACAAAACCACACCAGTAACTTCCACTCACATGTCAGTTTTAAAACAACTTGGGAAAGGTCAGCCTATTTGACTTCCTGCTATTGTTGAATTTACCCAGTTCCTGATTATATTACAGTGTGGTGGTGATTTTTAAAGGCGATTCCTTTATCTGTTTTGGTTTTCTAAGCAACATAAATTAGCCAGGAACTTTCTTTTCACCCTGAATACTATTTGCCTTGGGAAAAGATTAGCTGTGATAAAAGTCTTTATCTTTAGTGGCCTTTGCAAGAACATCTATGGCTCCTTGAGTGGAAACGCGGTCAACTGATAGGGTAGAAGGGAGCCAAGGAAAGCACACCAGTGACATGGAGAGGTCATCTGTATGTACTGAATCTCAGTTGCAAGGCCAAGGGCACTCCTTGGTAGATCAAGGACTAAAATTTAGACTTATTGGAAATTGGAAATTGAGAATATTCCATATGAATTACAATGGAAAGCAACAGTGTTTGAACTCCAGTAAGCTATTTAAATTTGTTAGCAATCTCAATTTAAATCACTGTATAGATATCTTCCCCCATTCTGTGAGTTGTCCCTTGGTTTTGTCAACTCATTCCTTTGCTGTGCAAATGTTTTATCAGATAAAGGATTAGTATCCAAAATCCGTAAGGGATTTATCAAACTCAACACTCAAAGAACAAATAATCCAATCAAGAGATGGGCAGAAGGTGGAACAGACATTTCTCCAAAGAAGACATACAAATGGCCAATACACACAATAAAAAATGCTCCGTATCATTTGGCATCGAGGAAATACACATCAAAACCACAATGAGATACCACCTCACACTGGTCAGAATGGCTAAAACTAACAAGTCAGGAAACGACAGATGTTGGTGAGGATACAGAGAAAGAAGAATCTCTTACACTGTTGGTGGGAATGCACTCTGGAAAACAGTATGGAGGTTCCTCAAAAAGTTGAAAATAGAGCTACCTTATGACCCAGCAATTGCACTACAGGATATTTACCCCAAAGATACAAATATAGTGATCCAAAGGGGCACAGGCATCCCAATGTTTATAGCGACAATGTCCACAACAGTCAAACTACGGAAAGAGCCCAGATGTCCCTTGACAGATGAATGGATAAAGAAGGTGGGGTATCTATATATAATGGAATACTACTCAGCAGTCAAAAAATAAAATCTTGCCTTTTGCAATGACATGTTTAGAACCAGGGTATTATGCTAAGTAAAATCAGCCAATCAGAGAAAGATAATTATCATATGATCTTGCTGATATGTGGAATTTAAGAAACAAAAGAGAGGATCATAACGGAAGGGAGGTAAAAATAAAACAAGATGAAATCAGAGAGGGAGACAAACCATAAGAGACTCTTAATCATAGGAAACAAACTGAGGGTTGTTGGAGAGGAGGTGGAGGGATGGGGTAACTGGGTGCTGGACATTAAAGAGGGCATGTGATGTAATGAGCACTGGGTGTTATATAAGACTGATGAATCACTGACCTCTACCTCTGAAACCAATAATACATTGCATGTTAATTATTTGAATTTAAATAAAAATATAAAATTTAAAAAGGAAAAAAGATCGCTGTGTAGATTATCTCTATGACATGCTATTATGAGTTACAGGATTTTGATTTTGGGGGGGTTTGTAAAGTTTTAAAACTCATTAATTTTTTTTTATATTTACTATTTCATTTTCTTAAAAGTAGCACACAAACTTAAATTCAAAATATTTTTAAACCAAATTTAGTCCAGAACATATGTTAAAAAAAATTGGTAAAATGATAGTTTAAAAGCAAATGTGAGGAAATTTTAGAGAAAAGTTGGAGTGCCACACTGACATCATAATTAAATTTTAGCTCAAAGGGATTTTAAAGATCATTTAATTTTCCCACCCCTTGTCCGATTATAGACAGGCTGCCTTTGCCGAACCGTGAGATGAACCATGTTTCTGAATCTTGTGCGATAGGGAAGCTATGTGGCCCTAAATGGCATCCTGCTGACAGATGGGAAAATGGAAGTGGAGGAACTTGCCAGACTTCTTGAGACGTTTGGTTCCTTGTTGGTTTCTAGGGCTCTTTCCAAACTCCATAGGGTTGAAATAAAAGTTGACCTGTTAAATCTAAATTCACATTATTACCAGGACACATCATTCAGATAAAATCAGCTAAAACGGATCTAAATAATTAAATCATTAACATCATCTAAATTATTAAAAATTCATGCTTTACAGGAGACTGAGTTTTTTGGAAACAGCTGAAACATGCATCCAAAGGAAGGACATAGGACAGACTAGAGAAGATATCGGATAGCTGTTTAAATAGCAATAGTGTTACTTCTTTAAAAAAAGAAAAAAAAAATAGCAGTCGGCCTGAGATAGAAGGTGGGCAGAGACCACATGGGAGAGGCCCAGGTCTGGAGCCCTTGGGCAGCAGAAAGCTCTAGGAATTTGCCAGGAGCTGTTTTGCTCTACAGTCCTCTTCCTGGTTTTCCATATCATCATTTTAATCGTATGGGATCATGGTTGAGGTGGCCTCACAGAAGGAGAAATTCTTTGGGGACCCTATAAAATATAGGTGACAGCGGTCATTGAGGGCCAGCTGAAGGAGCTCTTGAGTGGGTAACTGAGAGAGCGAGTAGCAGAAGCAGGGGTAAGACGAAGGTATTCCCTTTTGCATCTGAGATGGTAGGTATGTCACTCCTATCCTTTGGATTTCAAAGTAGGTAGAAGCTTTTGTGAATAGAAACTTGCAGCTTTATTATTATTATTATTTTCTATCCTGGTAAATGACTCATTCTATGGTCATATTGTGATGCGACCTCCTTACATCTGTCCTTGATAGGCAGGATGTGTCCCCTACTTCTTTGGCATTCCTCACAACACAGAGCACTACGATGGGGTTGTATTAAATTTGTCCCAGATTATTAAGGTAAGAGAAAGGGAGAAAAGGATCCCTAGTTTTCTCGGTTGTTGTTTATCCTTGCAAATACATCATGTATGTACCCTCATTTGTCCAAGCTTGTTAATTGGGTGCGAGCCCCGTATGTTCATTCGCCTCCACAAAGGCTTCCTATAAATCACAACCTGTTCCAGTACCAAAAAACCCCACAGAAACACACGCACACACAAAAAAACAAATCCAAACAAAAAAAGCCCCCAGCTAGCTGGCATTGGAAGTGCTGGCAGACAGAAGCCGTAATCTGTTGGTAATTTTCTAAAGTTTCTGTGTTGATTACTATTTGGGTAGTGTCCACGTCACTGATGAGGAGTTCACACACTCACAGCTGCCCTGGGAGCAAGGCAACATCTGCACCAAAAACAGACCAGGATTATTCAGACAATGAAAAGAGCTAGTGACTGCTAATGCTATTGTCAATGATCTTCTACAAGAATTTCAATTAAATGAAAATCGAATGCCGGTCCTTGGAGGCCATATGGTGTGGTAAAGGAGCCCCCTCCCCCTCCCAAGTCCAGCCCACGTTCCTCCCCGGGCTCTCTCAATACCCGGCCACGAAAGACAATGCTCAGCGGACACAAGCCCAGACCCAAGCATGGGTGTTTAGGGTGGGAAGAAAGGACCTGCTGCTTCAGTAACCCAAAGACACCAGAAAAGGTAAAGTTCATTTTTTAATTTTTTTTTTTTTTTTTTTTAGATTTTATTGTATTTTTTTTTTTTTAGTTGAGAGAGAGAGCAAGCACCAGCAGGGGGAGTGGCAGGCAGAGGAAGTGGGAGAGGCAGGCTGCCCACTGAACAGGGAGCCAGACATGGGGCTGGATCCCAGGACCCTGGGATCATGACCTGAGCTGAAGGCAGATGCTTAATGGACTGAGCCACCCAGGTGCCCCAGTAGAACTCATTTTAGACTGAGACACTGGGAAGGACAAAAGGGAAGGATCCGGCTCAAAGAGAAAACTGCTGAGAACCAGTGCCAAGAGAGGTAATAACAACTCAATTTTAGGGCCTGTGGTACACCACACACTTAAAAAAGAAAGTTACTAATGTATTTTTGGAACTTGGAATGAGATGACCATAACCCTTCAAGACTTCATAATTTGCACCACCCAGAAGTTGTGGTCTTGCAATGCCATAAAACAAGCTTTAAGCAGAAGATATAGGTATGTTCCATTGAGGAAACAGATTCAGAGAGGTTGAGGTACCTGGAGCCACACCGTGGTCACATGGCACCATTTTTCCTTCTTTGCCATTGGAGATTTGAGCCAAGCTTTCTGATGATTCAAGCTGCCCAGGGTAAAGAATTGGAGGGATTCTTATTATCTATAGTCTGAGATGTTCTCTCTTGATGATAAAATGCCTCCTCTTCTCCAAGGCACTTGCAGGGAGAGGAGGGCTGAAAAAAGAAGGAGGAGAGGGCCAGAAGGAGGAATCTGAGAGAAGGTAAAGAAGAAGGGGAAAAGGAGAAAGAGAAACACCAGACGGTAAGAAATAAAGGGAAGGGCTAAGTGGGGTCATCATCACAGAAGGGATCTGGATAAACGCTCTGTTTTCTGAAAGTCACCAAGGGCACAGAGTCCTGTTTTCTCTGGGTGTGACAAATGCTTCGAAGGGAACTTCACCCCCCTACAGAAAGCATTTTTTAAAAAAGGAGTAGAGGGACGCCTGGGTGGCTCAGGCCATTGCTGCCTTCGGCTGCTGCCTTCGGCTCAGGTCATGATCCCAGCGTCCTGGGATCGAGTCCCGCATCGGGTTCCTTGCTCGGCAGGGAGCCTGCTTCTCCCTCTCCCTCTGCCTCTGCCTGCCACTCTGTCTGCCTGTGCTCGCTCTCTCTCTCTCTCTGACAAATAAATAAATAAATAAATCTTTAAAAAAATAAATAAATAAATAAAAATAAAAAAGGAGTAGATCTACCTTATATTTATTTTGATAGCTTCAGACTGGTTTTGATCATAACATTACTATAACCTTTATACCAGGTATATTATAAAAGTATATGTAAACCAAGTGTTTAATAATAGGGGTCCATAGAAAAGTTCTAGGATATTCCACTATTTTCAGAGAAGCAGGGTGAGTGTGACCACCCTGAACGTATGTGTATGATTACCTTCTACGTTTGCCATCGTAGTGTGAGATTAGTTGGTCTACTCACAGACAGTTGCAAGTATGATACGTTATATAATATAATGTAATAATTATAACATATATAATATAATTATATAAAACATGTAAATTTATATAAATATGTTTGTATTTATATTGAAATATATACATATATAATTATATTATATATAATATAAATATAATAATTTTAACTAATATTTATTAAACTTATTCTTTCTTACCACAGCCTTCCCTAAACAATCTGCTTAAAATTGCACCTTTAACATTCTCTCCTCTCACCCCAATATTTTTATGGCTACTCCAAAATTTTATCTTATTTGTTATCATCTGTCTCCCCTCAGAGAATGTAAGCTTCCTGGGGCTGGGGTTGCTGATTGGTTCCTGCTACATCTCCAGGACTGGCTTCAGGGCTGGCTTCAGAGCTGGCACAGCAGAGGAGCTAAGTATCCCTTGAACAGATTAGGAACCAAGGAATGCTTTATTTCAAGAAGTATGCTCTTGCTTTAAACTTATTATCTTTCTTGATTGTCCCCATGCTTCTAAGACAGGAAGTGAGTCTTCAGAAAGTTTGAGTTAGTTGCCCAAAGTTTCACAGGTAGGAAGTGCCACATAGGGCTTGAGCCAGGCTTTCTGATTTCAAAATCCCTTAATAACTGCCGTGTGGCATAATAAATAGTTCGTGTGTACGTGTGTGTACGTGTGCATACGTGTGTTTAATCTCTGCAGTTAGATTTATACATAACAAAAGATCCCTCACTGGAAAACTCCATTGTATTCAACCAAAAGAGGATGACAAGACAAAATGGGAACAGTGAAAATATAAAAATAAGTGTTTAGCTTTCTCTAGTGGCTGCTAAAAAGAGAATTGCTTGTGGGAGTGGGAAAAAAAAACTCGGTGAAATTTTCCTTTTCTGTACACTTTTTCATAATCTGTTACACACATAAAAGTCCAATTTACCATTTTCCCTTAAATTAAACCAAATATGTAGGCATAGTCTTTCCCGAGGGTGCTTCGCTGCACATCTTCCCATCTTAGGGTATTAATCCTAGCTCATCACGCTCTGCAGAGTAAGAGAAAGTTGGCTTTTCTTTTTGCATCCCAACCAACTATTTCCAGCTCTCTGCTCTGAACTCCTTTCAAAGGAGGGACACACTACACATTTTGGAGTCAGAGAGAGTGTCCAGCACTCTTGGGCAACCTACTGGAGATCTAAGAATAGAGAAATGGAAGCTGCCAAGTGTAAAATGCGGCATGTTTGAATTATGATGGTGTTGTTAACAGAGTAGTAATTTAAGTCTTACTTTTCTCTTTCCAGTCTCTCAAGCTAAATTTAAGCATTTCACGTATGAATTCTGCCCCGAAATGGGAGGAAACATCATGGCATCCATGCTGAGCCAGGAGAACTGGATTCAAATCCCACTTCCACAGCTTGCTTGTTCTGTGACCTTGAATAAATCGGAACTCATTTCCTCAGCTGGGATGGGGAGAATTGGGCCTGCTCTGGCTGCTTCTGTGGCTGGAAGATCTTAATCAGACCAAGCATATGAAGGCCTTTCTAAACTTCAAAGTGCTTTACAAATGTTAACGTTCTACTCAGGAGATTTTTGTGACTCAGTGGATGGACTAAGAAAGGAGAACAGAAGTAATCCAGTTTTTATGTATCGCCTTATACCATAATGCATATATAATTCATCGTATTTAATATTTATGGCCATTTTAAGAAAAAAACCTCATTTGTCAAGACTAGTCAACATTAAACAGAATAAACCTATGAGTGTTTATCTGTGGGAAAGATTTGATTTACATGAGGTAATTTTTTCTTGCAGATGTATTTCTTATTTATTTTTTATTATACCTTTGTTGAATGGGTAGTATATTTATATGGTTCCAACACTAGAAGTTTAAAAATATATGCAACAAAAATATCCTTCCTATTTTTGTTCCGGCATTGCCTGGCTCCTACATCCCTCCAACAGGTAATCTCTTTTGGACTATCCTTATGAATATGCAAGCTTTAGGTCTTTTTTTTTTTTTTTTTTTTTTTGCGAGGGCTTCTTTGGGTTTCAGGTAGGACAAGAGGAAATGGGAAGGAACTCTCCTAGGCAATGTAATCATGTGTCTAGGATCGCATACCATCTCAGTGCAGAGCCGGATTAATTCTTAATCTGTTTGACTACAAAGCTAATATTTGGTCCAGTGTATCAGACTGGAGAGGCTGGAGTCAGAGGTCACCAAAAGCAAAATGACGGTGGGAGAGAAATGATACGAGAAGCAGGAAGAAGGCAGGAATCTATTCTCGTCTTCCCAGGAAAAGGGGCCCAGTCCAGAGCACCGGTGGATGAGCCCAAGTGATGTGTGCTCATGTGCAAACGGGCTCCCAGCCACGCCCCCAGCTGAGAACCTCTGAGCTTTGGGGTGCCTTGCCCATAAAGGAGTGTAGCGGCTCTCTTGATGTCACCATGGCTCATGATGAAGGTTAGGTTAGGTTAGGTTAAGTAGAGTGGAATAAGCCCATCAGACCATGTTTGTGCATCTGAAAGGGGGGGGGGTCAGGGAGAGGCGGGGCAGGGAGGCGAAGGTGATGTTTCAGGGAGAAATTTTTCTTCCAGGTGAAACCCAGCAGTCCACCTGACCCTTTTGCTTGGCATGGTCTGAAACTAGAGAAAAATCAGTGAGTGATCCCCAAAGGTAAGTCTTCCTTGGGGTTGCATTTTTTAAGTGCAAATTCCCAGAGGAGGGCAGAATGAGAGTTCCAACGTTCATTTTCATCCCTTTGCCAAGGGCATTGGAAACACTGGGCCTAACGAATGAGTCACCTCTGAGGTCAGCCTTCAGCTAGTCAGTGTGTTCTTGGGGGCTTTGAGATTCTGAGATGCCATCAGGTATTTGTCAGAAAATTCTTAAAACTTGGGAAAATCTGTTTATAAATGGTTAGTCTGGGTTTTTTTCTTTTTGAACACTGTATTCTTTTTTTTTTTTTAAGATTTTATTTATTCATTTGACAGACAGAGATCACAAGTAGGTAGAGAAGTAGGCAGAGAGAGAGGAGGAAGCAGGCTCCCCGCTAAGCAGAGAGCCCGATGTGGGGCTCGATCCCAGGACCCTGGGATCATGACCTGAGCCGAAGGCAGAGGCTTTAACCCACTGAGCCACCCAGGTGTCCCTTGAACACTGTATTCTTAAACACACACACACTCACACACACACTATCCCTTACAAAACAGCAAAAGAATGGTGGTGGGGGGGTGGGGTTTGTTGGTGTCTGACATGGATGGTTCTTCCCGTCTGCCTTCAACTGCTCCAAAATAACAAGAAATCTAGTTTGAATTTCAAAGATGTTTCTAAACTTGTGTTTCTGCTGCCTTTTGTTATCCTAAAAATTCTTTTAACTTTTCTTGATTTTTTTTCTATGTAATTGTTTTCAGGTGCTTCCATCTTAAATCTGAGACGCAGCGCTGAGGGAGCTCTATTAGTCTCTCCACCCCAGAAGCGCCGCTCAACAGGCGACACCTTTGGCATCACAAAGTCGTGGAACTTTGTGTTTTCTCTTTTTTTCTTTCTTTCGTTGATCTTATGCTGAGGTTTGTAGTGTGTCCTCATCAAAAAATTGGATAAAGAGACAATGCAGGGGACATTCAATTTATTTGTATATGTCAAAGCTATTTTGGGATTTAAACAATGAGTTCTGAGTTAGGAATATGCAAAAAAAAAAAAAAGAAAAAGAAAGAAAAGTTAAGAAGAGTGCTATATGGTGAGAATTTAAAAGCTTACGATCTCTTAGCAAAACATAAAGCTTGAACAGAATCTCGAATGTGATTCTTCCCTGTCACTGGATTCTCGATCAAAAACCCCATTCAAGTGCAAAGGGATGTGGATACGTCAAGACTGATGGCAGCATTATTTTTATAGCAAAAGATAGAAAAACTTAAGTAACCATCTTAAGGTGACTTTTAACAAACTATGGTACATCAATACAGTGAAAGAGTTTACGTAGTTCCAAAGAAGAAACAGCGATGTGGAAAGGATTGCTGCGAGAAAAATCTAAGGGATCTGTGAAGAGCCGGGTCCTCTGCTGAGCACTAGGAAACACGGGTAAGGTGTTCATGATTGAGAGGAGATCACCGTTTGCTGGGACTGTAAAAATGTCGAAAAGAGGGTATGGGAGGTACAAGGGCGGCACACTGGAGGGTGCGGACATCCTTCTGGGTTGAGGTGCCATCTTAGCTCTGCTCCTATAACAAAACACCACAGCTAGGAAGTCAGAGTGCCAGCAGATCTGGTGTCTGGTGATGGTCTTCTTCTCGGTTTCCTTCCGTGGTGGGGAGGAAGAAGTAAGCTCTCTCGTGTCTTTTCTTACAAAGGCACTAATCCCACCCATGAAGGAGGGTGCCAGTCTCATGATCTAATCACCTTCCAAAGGCCACACATCCTAAGTCCCTCACTTTGGAAGTTAGAGCTTCAACCTGGGAACTTCAGGAAATATACATGTTTAGTCTGTAACCATAGTCAAGGAAGGCTTCGAGGAGTAGGAGACCCTTGAGTTGGATCCTGAGGTAGGAGAGGCACACCAGGTTGCCAAGGTAAGGAATGCCTTGCTCACAGCAGTCTGGATTGGCAGCAAGGCCGATTTGCAGAGCTACACATCATTTCCCATGATTAGAGACCGTAATGATAAGCCTCAACAGCTCCTAGGCCACCTGGGGAAAATGTGATAGCAGCTCATCCTAGAGTGCTTGCATTACTTTTTATTTAAAACATTCTGGAGGCACCTGGGTGGCTCAGTCAGTTAAGCGCCTGCCTTCTGCTCAGGTTGTGATTCCAGGTTCCTGGGATCAAGTCCGCAACTGGCTCCCTGCTCAGGAGGGTGTCTGCTTCTCTCTCTCCCTCTGCTGCTCCCTCTGCAGGTCCCCCTGTTTGTGCTCTCTCTCTCTCTCTTTGTTTCTCTCAAATAAATAAATAAATAAAAATTAAAAAAAATTTTTTTAAATGCCGTTAAAATATTTATCTTGATTATTGAGTTTCTGGATGCCCCCTTAAATTCTGTGCCTGAGGCAGATGCCTCACTCTCCCTGCTTCTGAGACCATCAGTGCTGAATGCTCACTAGACCTAGGGGTCCCCAACTCCACTGGAATGGACACTTATTTCTTCTAACCCCTTCTCCCCTCAGGCTGAGGTGAGCAAGGGAGAGAGAAGCCAGCTGTGCTCCCTCATCTCCTCCCCCGAAGGCCTCCAAGCCGAAAGCAGGCCTTAGCCAAGGGAGAGGCAGAGTTTTCAGTGTAACTTGAATTTGGAGCTACTCTGTTAGCTTGGACATTTTATTTTATTTGCTGAAATTAGCCTCTGCTTATGTCTGAAAGGATGTGAGCTGCTCAGATCTCTCTTCAAGAAAGCTGTCATTGCTCCGCTGTGGGGAGGGGGCTGCACTGAGAGCCTCCTGCTGCTGGTTCAGTAGGACCCACCCCAGCCTTCCAGTGAGGTCGTGGTCTCTTCTCAGTGGCCCCCACCAGCGACCAAGGCAGGAGCACAGAAGCTTCATCATTTTCTACCAGCCCATGACCACTCAGATGGGCAGTCCTTAATGCAGAGATCCCCGTAAGGGATGGAGGGACCTTGTCAGTCCTTAATGCAGAGATCCCTGTAAGGGATGGAGGGACCTTGTCCCCCTCGTCTGCCACTCCTTCCCTGTACTCACGCTGACCCAGGCACACTAGCCTCCTTGGTGCTTCTCTAACACCCCAGACCTCAGGGCCTTTGTACTTGCTGCACTCCACTGGGAATCCTTCCCTCCAGCACATTTCTGTGTGGCTTCTTCATACCTCTTTTCTTCGCTGAGCTCTTACTGGAGTACCTTTTTAAAAAACGACCACACCCTTCCCTCCAACTCGTGTACTCCCTACTGCCTGTTTCTGCTTCTATAGCACTTCCATCTCTAACTATTATTATGTTCATTGTCTGATCTTTTCCATTAGAATAAAAGCTTCAGGAGAGGGCAAAAACTTTGCTTAGTTGTTTCTGTTTTTCTAGCTCCCAAAATAGTGTGTGGAGCATAGTCAGGATCCAGTAAATATTCTGTTGAATGAATGCAAAGTACCAGAAGTCCAGATGTTCTAAAACATCAGCACTGATTATTACTGAAACTTTCCGATCAGGTATGTGTTACTGTGCAGACGCTGTCTCCTCAGCCACGGTTCTTCATATACTCTGGGTTTATGGAATCACTTGACATAAATACTTTTATTACACATATGGTCTGTGAGTTCATCAAGGGAGAGCGCTCACAAAACCTGCAGTGTGACAACTCACAGTCCCAATTTTCCATTTGGTAAGTACATTGTTTGTCTTGTATCGACGACCTCAATTCACAGAGTGTTTTCATTTCTTCATGGACACCAAATGTTCAACTTGGCTCTTGAAACACTTTTGTTTATTTTCTTCTCAAATTAGTTAAACAGCTGAGATAGTACAGGTTTTTCTTTCCTTTCTCCTCTCTTTGTCTTTTTTTAGTTCTCCAATTTTTTTCAAGACGATCACCCTCAAGGCTCTCACACGTGACATACTGTTATAAAGACCATTGATCTGACTCTTAAAATCGCACCGGTGTGTTCATTCAGAGGGTTGAAAACGCTGTTGAAGGATTATTGTGGCAGAGAGTGTTTTTACTCTGTAGATTGAATTCATCTGACATTCACATTCTGATTCCAAGCACTCAAGAAAGTCATGCAATAGTCTGTATGTTACATATTAGACATATTGTATATCATACATCATGCATGATTATACGTAATCTATGTATTACAACATATGATAGTTTAAAAAGTGTTTTACCATGGGCATTTTCAAACAGATCTAAAGTAAATGAAATAGTAAAAGGAATGCCATGTGTGCGTCACCGAGTTTTCATAACAACTCCTGGTTAATCCTGTTTCATCTGTACCCTCACATACCTTCTCGGCCCCAAAGCTATTTTGATGAAAATGCCAGTCATCACATTATTTCATCTGTAAGTATTTAAGTCTATCTATTTAAAAGACAAGGCCTCTTCTAAGGTAGTTATGCACTTTTAAACAGATTCAATTCTTGAAGGCCAAAGGGAAATTATTGCTGCACAAATTTTGACATCAAGAAATCACACCATTACTGGATTCTTCTTGAAGGCTTTGCTTGTTACTTATATGAACAAGTAAAGAAGATTTGCTGGCTACTGATTTGAAGATACTTTTTATTTTGTGGGGGTTTTTTTGTTTACTTACTTTAGGTTTTATTTAATTATTTGTCAGAGAGAGAGAGCATAAGCAGGGGGAGTGGCAGGCCGAGGGAGAAGCAGACTCCCCCCTGAGCAAGGAGCCGGATGCAAAACTCAATCCTAGGACCCCAGGATCATGACCTGAATGAAGATAGATGCTTAACCAAGTGAGCCACCCAGGCGTCCTTTGTTTTTTGTTTTTTGTTTTTTTTCTGGCCAAGTATAATTTCGGACAAACTGTAAAATGCCTAACTGGAGATAGATAAGTCTAGAAAGAAGTAATAAGCATTAGTTTCTTCTATGAAAATAAAAAATAAAAGCACCAGGGTAATCAGATTTTCTTTCAGTTCAAATTCTGATTTTATGCTAGGAGGCAAAAATAGCTATTTCCAATATCTATTCCTACTCAGATCATGCAGGGCCTGAGAAACAGCACAGTATAAGAGAATCAACTACAAAATGTGTTCCTGGATTCATGGCTATTTCCGTGATATGCCTGGTGTAGAGTACAGGCATAGTATTTGTTGAGTGAATGAATTGCTCTAGAAATGTAAGGTGAGGAGTGCGTATCTATTTCCAATTCTCCAATAAGAAGTCCTATCTACCTGAAGGTAGCAATATGCAGATTTCAGAGAGCGGGTGGGGGGTCTACTGAGTAGGAGGCAGTCCTGGACCCCACCTCTCCCTCCTCCTTTCTCTTCCTCCAGCAGTCTCCTGCTGCCCCCTGGGTTACATTGTCTTAGTCTTTAGAGGTCTTTAATAGGTTGCGTGATGTGGTATTTTACATTCATTTTCTTTGTCAGAAAACAAAACAAAACAAAAAGACTGCTTTTGAAAAGAATGAGACATTGGGACGCCTGGATGGCTCAGTTGGTTAAGCGGCTGCCTTCGGCTCAGGTCATGATCCCAGCGTACTGGGATCGAGTCCCACGTTGGGCTCTCAAGGAGCCTGCTTCTCCCTCTGACTCTGTCTGCCTGTGCTCACTCTCTCGCGCGCTCTCTCTCTCTCTCTCTGATAAATAAATAAAATCTTTAAAAAAAAAAAAGAAAAGAAAAGAATGAGACATTAACACTATTTGGGGCTCATTCATGTTTCCTCCCATCGAAAGTGGAGTAACAGTTTGATAGAATTTGCCTCAGAACACTCAGATCTTTGATTGTTCTCAGGAAAGCCTGTCCTGGGGCCTCATCCTGGGAACGCAGTGATGATCACAACCCCTGATGGATAGATAGCCTCCAAGGGGAAAAAAAAATTATTATTCACGCGAAGGGAAATAAGGGCTGTGAAGCTCCTTTCAGACGTCTTCATTCTCTCCGGGGAAATAACGCTGACGAATCTGTAGTATTGTGATCCTGAAACAAATCGGGAAAAGTTCATCCCAGAATGTCACTACAAGAAACAGTAAATGGTCTTCAGGTCTGTCTGCCAGGCAGTGACCAGGTCTGTGCCGTGGAGTAGTCTAGAACTCAGGAGCTGCCATGATGGGCTTCTCTCACTCTGTAGCTGTTACATGGTGTGCAATGACTGTTAGCTCCGTCCTGACAGAGAGAACCCACTGTAGTTCACGTTTCCCATCCTGTGAGGTCTGAAGCATCCCGAAACTGCCCTAAGGAGATTAACAAGTCCATGGTGCAATGCAGATTTCTAGAATGTTACAGACATAAAAAAACAATAGATAGTGTTGCTAACTTGACTTTGGATTATTTGAGTTGACGTCTTTATTAGCCATTTAGTCGATAATATCAAACAGACAATTTTTAAGAAACAATTTATTATTTGTTTTATTAATGTGGCCGACAGACTTCTAGATCTTAAAAGACCTTGGAGTCAGCTACCTCATAATACCCTTGAGAAAACTCAGGGGTGGGTTTTGGGGTAAAGGAGTTGGCCAAGATGACTAAACTAATTAGAAGCTAAGCCATGGAAGAAAATAGAAGTCTTTTTTTTTTAACTGTTTATATATGTTATATGTTTTTATATGTTACATAAACCATGAGAATATATGGTAATAAGAGAGCAAACAGAATGCTACAACATTTAACTTGCATTTGCACTGTGCAATGACAAAGGCTTATAAAAAAAGAAAATAAACAGAATTTCAGTTTTCTCATGCTATTAATCCAGTCCTATAAAAACAGTGTTAAAAATAATAACAGAGAGGACAAATTAATTATCTAATGATACAAAGTTTGGGGGTACTCTTTATGAAGAGAGGTTCTGTAACTGTATTTCTTTCTTTCTTTTTTTTGGGGATTTTTTTTATTAATTTTTTTTTTATTTTTTTGAAAATAGAAGTCTTTTGACTTTTCTTGGAAAGTCAGGTGTCCCGATTTTAGGTTTGGCTTTAAAATATGAATATTTCTTATTTGAATTATAAATATTTACTCTACGTTATTAAAATGAATGTGTATATTATTTAACACAGGAGAAAATGTAACAAAAATGCTAACATTTTCTGAAAGAAAACATTCTCCTTGAAGAGCAGTGAAGTCCGGCAGTACTGCATGGAGACACAGAAGCCTCGTGGCTATTAAAAGTAGAAGGAATAGGGGTGCCTGGGTGGCTTAGTGGGTTAAGCCGCCTCCTTCGGCTCAGGTCATGATCCCAGAGTCCTGGGATGGAGCCCCACATTGGGCTCTCTGCTCAGCGGGGAGCCTGCTTCTCCCCCTCTCCCTCTCTCTCTGCCTGCCTCTCTGCCTACTTGTGATTTCTGTCAAATAAATAAATAAAAATCTTTAAAAAAAAAAAAAAAAGCAGAAGGAATATAATTTGCATTTCCAGCTCTCACTGTCTCGAGAATAGTGTTCTCCTCCTGAAAGGTTGCCTTAGAATGACAGCTCATGGCTTTGTGATCTGTCAGGGTAGCTAGTCTGAACTCTGCGTGCAAATTCCCCAACTAGCATGGTTCTGGATGGGGCAGGCTACAAGGGTATTCATCATGAGAGCTGGAAGGAGCGAGCAGACAGGGGCCGTTTTGTAGTGTGCACACATCATTATTCAATCAAGCACTAATCTAGGTTCTGCCACCGAGGGATTATGCAGATATAATTAAAGTCCCAAGTCAGCTGATTTTGAGTTAATCAAAAAGGGCTATCATCGTGGCTGGGTCTGACTGAGACAAGGAGAAGCCCTTTCAAGAGTGACTTGGCCCTTCTCGAAGCTCAGAGACTCCCAGCTTCAGCTCAGGCTCAAGTTCATGGATTCCCAGATGGCTCCTGACTTTCTCTTACCCCTGCCTGTCTGACAGGCATCAGGCTTGCTGGGCCAGCCTCTGCAATTGTGGAAACCAGTTCTCTTTGTACATACATACATATCCAAGTGTCTCTGCCTCTCTGGCTGAACCCAGAGCCAGGCAGGCAGTTCCCAGAATGTATGTCTTATTCACAACACTCTTGATCCCTTCTCCATTTAAGGTTCTTTTCACTCAAATGTTTTTTTGCTTTCTTCTTTGCAATTTCTAGAGTAAATTAACCCCTAACTGTCTTATGACCCTGTGTTCTAAACTGTACAATATATAGGATAATACTAAGTCTAAAAATTATGGGAATTTAGCCCATGTTGTTGACTCATCCCAAACTTGGCATTCTCTTAACTAGTATTTCCTGGCAAATGGGATTTTTGACCATTCTTTAAATAATCCCTTTCTAGGCAGTGGTCTCGCTTCTACTATCTCCTCCTTTCAATCTGCCATCCTTAACAATGCCAGCGGGGTTTTCTCTTCTCTTCTCTTCTTTTTTCTTTTCTCTTCTCTTCTTTTCTTTTCTTAATTAAATATTTTATTTATTTATTTGAGAGAAACCGAGAGACAGAGCTCGAGCCTATGAGCAGGGGGTAGGGCAGAAGCAGAGGAAAGAGAGAATCAAGCAGACTCCCCACTGAGCAGAGAGCCTGACATGGGGCTCCATCCCAGGACCCCGAGATCATGACCTGAGCCGAAGGCAAAGGCTTAACCCATTGAGCCACCCAGGTGCCCCAGGCTTTTCTTTTTCTTTTTTTTTTTTTTTAAAGATTTTATTTACTTATTTGAGAGAGAAGCAGTGAGAGAGAGCATGAGCGAGGAGAAAGAGGAAGAAGCAGACTCCCCGTGGAGCTGGGAGCCGGATGCGGGACTCGATCCCGGGACTCCGGGATCATGACCTGAGCCGAAGGCTGTCGTCCAACCAACTGAGCCACCCAGGCGTCCCGACCCCAGGCTTTTCTAACATGTACATTTGACCATGTCATTCCCTGACTTGAAAAACCATCACTGATTCTTCAGTACTCATTGAGTAACACTAAACCTCTGGACATTAGTATCTACACTCACTCTGTGTTAATCTCCCTGCTCTTCCAGTTTCACCTACATCCCCCGCCCCCCCCTCCCCGTGCTCTCATATTGTGATCCTTACAATTCTCCGAGTGTGCCTTCCCAGGCCCCAGGAATTAACTCTCTGGAAGAGACCACCAACTGCTAAACGACACACTTATGAGCCAAACCACCATCAGTCAACACCCAAATAAACAACCTCCTGGGAATTCTCTTATATAATCCACATAGAATTTAAACATGGTCTCTGAACATCAACAACTGGATTCATGCACCACAACTTTCCACCAACTTTGACCCCTCAGAAAGCTATCGCATGTCATGTTCTACATGCAGAGATCATTCCTTACAGCAGCAGGCTCTCTGCCCTCCCACTTCCTCTGCTGCTGTCAGTGGCATTACTTCCCTCACATTCTCCCGACTTGTTACCTCGGTCTTCCCTTCAACCAAAATATTTCTCTGCCTCACCTCTAATCCTGAATTTGCCCTCTCACAGTGGTTCTTTCCCCACATACTTTCTACCCCCTGACCCAAGTCATGGTCCATTGTCCCCCATGGTGGACTCCTCAAGTTCCTTTGGGCTCCTTTCCTCCAGATTTTAGAGACTAAGAGTGATCTTTTTCATGTCCACTTTAATGAATCATTCCTCACTCAGAAACTTACCAACAGCTACCACTGAATCATTCCACAGATTCAAGTTGCAAGTTTTCCACTGGTTTAAATTAGAGCCTCTCATCATGAATTTAAGGCTCATTACCAAATGCCACTTCCTTGAACAACATCCTTTTGCCTTGCTGCACAGACAAGATGTCTCTATTCCAGCCAGTATATCGCACTTACCCTCCTCGCCACTTGACACCTATCCTTGCAATGCCTCGCCTCTGCTCTTCTCCAAACTTCATTCCGGCCTCTCCTCTCCACCTGTCCTTTTCCTTCACTGAACACTTCTCATAAGTCTTCTTTCTTAAGTGCTCCACATCATTCAGCATCAGGAAGATACAAATCAAAACCACAATGAGATACCACCTCACACCAGTCAGAATGGCTAAAATTAACAAGTCAGGAAACAACAGATGCTGGCGAGGATGCAGAGAAAGGGGAACCCTCCTACACTGTGGGTGGGAATGCAAGCTGGTGCAGCCACTCTGGAAAACAGCATGGAGGTTCCTCAAAAAGTTGAAAATCGAGCTACCCTATGACCCAGCAATTGCACTACTGGGTATTTACCCTAAAGATACAAATGTAGTGATCTGAAGGGGCACATGCACCCAAATGTTTATAGCAGCAATGTCCACAATAGCCAAACTATGGAAAGAAACTAGATGTCCGTCAACAGATGAATGGATAAAGAAGATGTGGTATATATACAATGGAATACTATGCAGCCATCAAAAAATGAAATCTTGCCATTTGCGATGACGTGGATGGAACGAGAGGCTATTATGCTGAGTGAAATAAGTCAATCAGAGAAAGACAACTATCATATGATCTCCCTGATATGAGGAAGTGGAGATGCAACATGGGAGGCTTGGGGGTAGGAAAAGAATAAATGAAACAAGATGGGATCGGGAGGGAGACAAACCATAAGAGACTCTTAATCTCACAAAACAAACAGGGCTGTGGGGGGGTGGGAGGGAGAGGGTGGTGGGTTATGGACATTGGGGAGGGTATGTGCTATGAGTGCTGTGAAGTGTGTAAACCTGGTGATTCACAGACCTGTACCCCTGGGGCTAATAATACATTAAATTCTAATAAAAAATAAAAAAATTAATTTAAAAAAATCTTCTTTCTTATAAAGCCTTCCCAGTGTACGACCATTTCAGCAATCTCCTCAGCCTTGTGTAAATATGTACCATTGGCAGACATCAAAAATTGGCCCTGCTCAGTTTCAGAAAACCATGCATAACCAGTGCAAGTTTAGGGGAAATGAACCAGAATTTCAGTTCCCATACACCATTCATGCAATCAAACATGTATGCCAAAATGGCATTCCAGAACCCTGTTTTTTTTTCTTTTTAAGATGCAGTTACCAGTATAATAATAAAGCACATGGCTAGATACAAGTCAAATGGAATATTTTACTCAAATAATAAAAATGTTTTAATGTGCTTTACATTCCCCTACATAAGATAAGGACTCTATATGTTTTCCTTAAGATGGTGTTCAACACGCTCATGCGTTCTCTCTGAGGTGAGGCCAGGTGTTGGAAGATTTACTTCATTAGGGGGCCAGGAGGTACACACAGAGAGAGGAAGAAGAGGGAGAGATGGTGTTATTTTTTTTAATTGCCACCATAAATTCAATCATGAGAACAAGGAAGTTTATTATGTCAAATAGTTTCTTTAAATCTGAGAAACCAGGAAATAAGCCTGCAGTCAAAAAACACATAAATTCACTCATAGCACTTCAGTCAGGAAAAGCCTCAGGCCCCGAGAGCCAAATAAGCTTAGCCCCAGTCTCTGCTCAAACATACCCCCCACAGACGGACCGACAGCATCTACAATTTAAACCCAAACTGAGCTGAGTCACTTACTTAGCTCTTGGAGAGCAGAAGTGAGGAGGAATTACTGGTGACTGTGGAGAGTTTCAACTGGTAATAAAAACCCCTTCTCGGATACGAATCCCAGCAAGATGGCCGCAGAGGATCTTCGTTTTCAGACAAATTTTCTACTGGAAATAAGAGAGCGAAAAACCATCTTAACTTCTAATAAAATTGATTGATTTTCATAATAAAAGCCCGAGTTGAGATTTCTTCCACAATAATATGAGACTCTCAGGGTAACTGACTTCATTTCTACATGTTAATACTCCTGGGTACAATTTCCAGGGTCAGAGCATCAGGAACACGTGATGGCCAGAGCTACGTGCGGCTTCCTGTCTTCATCGGTCTTCTCTGGACCACAGCCCCACAGTGCCCCTGTCGGCCTCCTGTCCACTGGCCAGCCAGTAGCTTGGCACACCCAGGCTCCTAACGGCCTCCCAATGCCAGGGGCGGGAAGGGGGAGGACACAGGGCACAGGGGGAGGGCACAGGTGGCTGTGCCAGGGCCCATCCTTGACCCCCGTTCTGCTGCCTTGTGGCTGTCAGTGAGGTGTTCACCCCATTGCCCTTAACCACCTGGGCCATCCTTTACCTGCCCTTGGGATTGGTCACTGCCACCCTGACCTCAGTTCCCGGGAACTTCTTTCTTGATAAACTCATTGTAAACTCACAGATTTCAATGTAGCTGATGGGCTTCAGCTTACTGCAAGTATTATTTTTATGGATAATCCAGTGGAAGGCCCTGCCAGTGGGCTCCTGACTCCTTTTGATGCATTCATAGTAGTCGTCAGCAACATTTTCAGGTGTGATCAGCCTTTAGAGGTTCACCTTGAGAATTTCTTGACCTAGACGAGGAGCCGGTATTTGTCAGAGGAGCCCCAGCTCTCAGGAGCTCATAATCAGTGCGGTGGGGATGGCCATTCCTCAGGGGTTGCTCATGGTTCCCAGGCCTCTTCAGAGAACAAAGCTAGAAGACTAGAGCTAGATGGATGACAGACGATAGGTAGGTAGGCAGATGGGCAGGTACATGGATGGATGTAGAGAAAGCATCACATATTTAAACGAATGTTTCCACCGCAAATTCTAGCTCATGACTGCACGGGTTTTCTTTGATCTTGTCAGTCTTATATCTACATCTCCTTTCATACTCTCAATCTTGGTTCTCAATGACACCTACATAATTACTCATTTGTTTTACCTCACAAAACACATACAACAGTCGCAGAATAACAATAGCAACAATATAAGTACTAGAAATATTTGAAGTTTTTCAGGTTGTTTTTTTTTCCCCCCCCAGTTCCTTTTGTTCTAAGGATATATCCTGGTTGGGAACTACAGTCAATTCCCATGTTTTAAAATCACTTGAAAGATTTCCTCCCCTGGGGCACCTGGGTGGCTCTCTCAGTTAAGCATCTACCTCCTGCTCAGGTCATGGTCTGAGGGTCATGGCATCAGGCCCTCTGTTGGGCTCCTTGCTCAGTGGGGAGTCCTTCTCTGTCTCCCTCTACTTGCCTCTCCCCTTGCCTGTGCTCTCTCTTTCTCAAATAAATAAATGAAGTCTTAAAAAAAAAGAAATATTTCATCTCTGAGGGGATGTGCCATCAACTCAACCCCTAATAAGGTTCAATTTTTCATTTTTTCCTTTTACTGATTATGTCTTAATATTTAGTTCATTGATGACCTGTCCCATAGATCTTCTCATGAGAATTAACGTAGGGATAAAATAACATAGAGGTGTTATTTTCCATTTCTTTTTCCATCTGTATACTATTCCATCATGTGGATGTTACCATAGCTGATACTCCCCCTTGGATGGACAGGTAAGCTGTTTCTCGTAAACAAACAGTGCTCCAATGAATAGTCTCATGGATACATGTTTCCCATTTGTCAGTGCATCTTTGCAGTCGATTAGAAACGAATACCAAGTCAAAAACAGTCAACGCAATATTCTTTGGTCTGAATAATCACAGAGGACGGCTGTGCTTTAAGGGTAAAATGATGCTACCTTCTCCCATTCTGTTTTCACTTTCAGTTCAGTATTCAATAAATTACATGTGATATTCAGTACATATTATAAAAGCATCGTGTAGATGATTTTGTCTAACAGTAGGCAAATATAAGTGTTCGGAGCACATTTAAGGTCAGCTAGACTAAGCTATGATGTTCAGTATGTTGGGTATATTAAAAGCATTTCAAATTAGTGATATTTTTTAATTACTATGGGTTTATTAGAATTAACCCCATATGAAGTTGAGGGAGATCTGTATTGGGAAATTCCAGTGAAGACACATATCGGCATTTAAAAAAGGGAATGCGGTCACATTTGACACATTAAAACTGAGTCTCTCTTAGACAGCTGCCTTAAACACATATGCATATATATCCATATTATAAGTGATAGATATTAAATTGTTTTAAATTTCCATTGTAACTTTTACCACTTTGAAAAAGCATGCCTTGCCCAACAGCTATGCAACAAAGGCTTCTACCACAAATAGTTCACTGAATTCCCCATGAATCATTTCAGGGCACTCCATTTAAAAGACACATTTCTGCCCCTGTAAGAACCCAGCTGTGTCAAGTGACTCCCCAGTGATAGCTAGGACTAATCCTTGCCAGGTGATTGTTTCCAGAAAAGAAATTTAAGTTAGAATCTCAAGCGGGGGGAAGAAATGTATAAAGAAAAATGGCAAGAGAGCTGGCCTTCACTGTGGAATGCTCAGGGACTCTGTAGAGAGATCACTGTGTTGCATCCTACCCGGAAGCAGCCTGTAAATTCCCTGGGTACAAGATTGCCTGTTGAATGGGCCCAGCTGCCCCTTCCCTTTGCTCCCCCATCCCAGGCTCTTCATTGCATAGCAGTATTCCCACCGTCCCTCCTAACGCCACACAGGTGACCCCTCAGCTGACATGGGGTGGTATGACTTGTCTGTCATAGCCCACGGAGTAGAAAGTGCCAGAGAAGGCAGTAGTTATCAGCTGAGACAGAATTGCTGAATCCACCTAAAACGTCCTTAGGAGAGAATTTATTTTTTTTAAGATTTTATTTTTAGGTAATTTCTACAGCCAACTTTGGGCTCAAACTCACAACCCTAAGATCAAGAATCACATGCTCTTCTGACTGAGTCAGCCAGGAGCCCTAGAGGTATATATATTTTTTAAATCAATACATTTGACACCTCCACTCCCAATACAGACGCACACACACACACACACAATTTTTGGTTAATGAATTCTGCCTTACACTGGATTTCTGGAAAGAATGAACAAAATGAAGTCAAAAGAAAGGTATTGCTTTTCATGAAACATGGGAAATACCACCCAAGAGAAGAAAAAAAAAAAATCCCATCTAGTAACAACATGCTAATACTCTTTCACATCTAACGCTCCTAAAATTGTCTCTAGAAAAGTCAGGTGTTCAGCAAAACAGTCCATGACAAAGTTATCCATTGTTCAGCCAAATACCACAGGCAGAAAGTTGGCTGTTAAAGTTCATAAAGCCGAAGGGCACTGAGAAGCGTACTCTGGGACATCAGTACCATCTGGTCAGGGAATGGCACTTTCATAAAAAGGAAACTTACTGAATACATTTAAGAATTTGCAAAAATCAGAAGAAAAAGAAAAAAAAAAAAAGAACTGGCGAGAGTATTCTGAGCAGATCACCCTGGGTCGGCGAGGAATCCACAGTCGCCCCGCCCCAGGCGGCTCCCCGGGAAAGTGACTCTTGAAGCGGCTCTTGCCATTGGAGGGAAATTCATCCCGTAACCAGCCCGACCGAGGTCCGCAGGGCTGCAGGCCCCGCGGGCTCCGCAGGCCCAGAGGCTCGTCTGCAGGGGGCGGCGGGCGGGGCGTGCCCGGGGGTGGGAGGCGCTGCACCGGCTCCGCACGTTCCAGCCGCCGCCCCTCCCTCCGCCTCTGCCTCTCGCCTCCAAAGCGAGCGGCCTCGCTCGGATCCTGTTTGCGCTTTACTTACTTCCTGCGCGGAAGCGCTTTGCGCGTGAGCCGAGCCGCGGGACCCTTTGGAGTTTCCCAGCCGGCGTTTCCTCCGGCTTGTCCTTCTCTCCTCTGCCTGGGTTGTTTCCGAGGGCGGCGGGCCTGCGGGGGCCGGGCTCCCTGATGAATTACA
>PISX010006767.1:0-94448 GCA_004024625.1 Mellivora capensis | reverse complement strand
TGTATATTTTTTCCTGCTTTGTCGAAGATTATTTGACCATAGAGTTGAGGGTCCATATCTGGGCTCTCTACTCTGTTCCATTGGTCTATGTGTCTGTTTTGATGCCAGTACCATGCTGTCTTGGTGATCACAGCTTTGTAGTAAAGCTTGAGATCAGGTAATGAGATGCCACCAGTTTTATTTTTGTTTTTCAACATTTTTTAGGTAGCTTTCTTTGAGCAGAACCCATCATATGTTGTTTCTTGGAAGCCCAGATAATTAAAGTTCTGCAACTTGGTTCCAATATGGTTTCAAGAACAATAAAAGTATCAAAGATCCGCAAATAGCCTCTGCAAAGGCCAGATAGTTAATAGTTTAGGCTTTGAGGACTTTACTATCTCTGTTGCAACAAGTCAACACTGCTATTTTAGCATGAAAACAACTATAGACAATAGTAAATGAATGGGCATGGCTTCATACCAATAAAACTTTATTTACAAAACAGGTGGTCAATTGGATTTGGCCTGAAGGCTGTGTAGTTTGCCAAATGCTGATAAATATGAGTACTGAAAGCCTATGGCAGTCCTCAGGTATGAGCTAGTCACCCAGCATTGGTCTGTTTGTTTAAGACCATAAAGACAAAATACACACACATAAACTTCTCACAGACCCCTGAGAATCTAATGACAAACCCTCAGGGTCATAGATCGCGGACTGAGAAACACCTTGCTTTAGGGATTTTCCAGACAGGTTATTGCTAAAAATGAAAACGCCTTGTATTAAAACAGGGGGTTTTAATGGAATTTGCAAGTGTCAGTAGGTGGTGGAAAGAGACCCTTGAGAGGAAACTATTCTTTAGAGGTTAAATAATTTGTGTACAGGGTAGCACAGAGTTATTAATGAACCAGAAAACCCAGCATGCTGCAGGGAGCTGGAGATCAGTCATTCAGGATCTGTGTTCTGCTCCTGGCTTTGCTTGCTTGCTTGCTTGCTTGCTTTCCTTCTTTCTTTTTTAATTTTTTAAAAAGATTTTATCTATTTATTTGACAGAGAGATCATAAGTAGGCAGAGAGGCAGGCAGAGAGAGATGGGGGAAGCAGGCTCCCCTCTGAGCAGAGAGCCCCATGCGGGACTTGACCCCAGGACCCTGATCCATGACCCTGAGATCATGACCTGAACTGAAGGCAGAGGCTTAACCCACTGAGCCACCCAGGCACCACTGCTCCTGGGTTTTCTACTGATCTGGGGGAGTCTTGCACAAGCCCCTTTCTTCTCTGAGTTTCTCTTTCTTTATCACCACATTGGAGGACATACACAGACCTTACCTGCTTCAGAGGATGGAGGTGGGAGATACCTGAAATGCTGTGAGACACATTGGAAATGCTCAAGCACTACCCAAGGGCAGGTACTGTTATTACTGAAACATGAAAGGAGCTGAGTGTGGAAGCTGACACCTGTTTTAGGGCTTGTCCCTGGCAGTCTGCTAAGATATTGGAAATCCAGTGCCCCTCAAACCCAAGTTTCAAAATAGCACTTTCAGAGCAGGACTCTAGCTCCTGGCAGTGTTTTTGTGCCCATTCAGAGCACTTGAGAAGGCACTTGCTTGCAGATAGCTGAACCACACTGGAAGTGTGGCTTCGGTGTGGGGGGGGAGTTGGTGGCATAGCAAAGGCTCACTTTGCAATAAGTGAAGGGCGGGTGGGCAGATGCTCAGTCCCAAAGGCTTACAAAACTCAGGTGTATGATTCACCCCAAGGTGAGTCAGCTCTAAGGGACTCATTAACCAAACCCAGAGGAGCCTGATTTATAAGGTGGCTCTCCAGGGACTAGAACTCTTGTATGTAATAGCAGGAGAATATCCTTGCACAGTTTAGGGAATCTCCTCAGCAAGAAAGTTACTACTCAGTGGTTGCTTGGTAAATTGGAGGAATGAGAATCAAATGACTGTAATGGACATTTAATCTAGGATGTAGAAGTCTGACATGTTAACTATCCTTGCTCCTACTCTACGGTTATTGTAACTCATTTTCTCAAATGAGAAAATTTGTACATGTTCTCAGTAGCTCTGACATCAGCATATTTGCAATAGGGTTGTCCCAGAAAATCCAGAATCCTTGGTTGCAGAAAGAGTGATGGAGTGTTTTCCCTGTACATAGAAGTACATTTTCCCTGTACATAGAAGTAGGCAGACACTGAGAAGGTCTACGTAGTTTCTATTCACCTACCATTCATGCAGAGCTCTACTCTTCTGTTGACCTTTGCTGCTATGTCATTATGCCAGTCACAGGCCCACATGGTTGATTAGCTTGTTTTTCATTTACTATCAACTTTATTTAGGGACAGTCTGGTTGCTATGATGGGAAAATAAGTTTCCAATCCTCACCTTGACGTTTAGGGTCTTACATAATTTTACACCCTTATATCTACTAACATTCTAGTATTTTCCAGATTATCCCAGGAATATAGGACAGATGGTCTTTTTGAGATAGTTTTCTTGTACGAATTATTAATCTTTTCCAATGATGCTTTTTAGTCATTTCACACTCAAAGGATATTTGTCTCCAAATTCTGAGTTAGTTGATTTGGTCTGGTTATGCTTTTCCTCCAGGATCTCATGTTTTATGGAGGCCTGTGATTATAGTCTTCATTTTTTAAAAAATCAGTTAGTAGAGGGACCAGGGTGGCTCAGTTGGTTAAGTGTCTGCCTTCAGCTCAGCTCAATGATTCCAGGGTCCTCGGATGGAGTTCCATAGAGCCTGCTTCTCCCTCTCCCTCTGCCTACCATTCCTCCTGCTTGTGCTCTTTCTCTGCCAAATCAATAAATAAAATCTTTAAACAAAATCAGTTAGTAGAACCTCAGTATAGCTGGTAGAGGATTTTTAGTTGAGCTTTTGGGGTCCTTCAACTTCCACTGGTTTGATAATGATTATGATACTTAAATTGGTATTTGTTATGCATCAGGTGATATCCCAAGTGCTTCAAATGAATTTATTCATTTATACCTATTACTCATAGCTATACTAATGCAAGTTCCTTCTAAGAGAGTAAACTCTGACATGTACAAATTTATTTCTTCTGCATATTCATTTGGTTGTGACTCCTGGATATGCAACACACAGGGGATAGTCATTTTAAATTTTACATTTACACAATTCGTATCTAAAATCTCCATTTTGAGGATCAGCTCTCTGCTGTGAAGAGAAGGGTCCAAACAATTGTCAGTCATTATTCTTAGAGCATTCCCACTCCTCATCCCCATAGAGCATGGGTGTATATGGCACCACATACCCTCTGTCTCCACTTCCCAGATACATTTCATTTGGGAATTTTAATAGAATTATGAAATAGTTGTATCAACATTAGTGCCAATAATGAAAAAACCCTTGCTATAAGCTTAACACTTGAATTATTTGAGTAAATAGGAATGGATGGATATTTCCTACTAATATTGATATTAGATTTGACAGCAAAGTGATATGAAAATTAATCTTTTAGCTCAATATTCTTAGTGTGGTCAGTGTGAAGAATTAAGGCCCTTGACAACTGTATGCATGATTAATTCTATGGCAAAGAGCAAAGAAATTTGAGACTGAATAATTCACCTGAGAGTCAACATTCAACTTTGCTGTTTCTTTTTTTCTTTTCCTTTCTTTTCTTTTCTGTTCTGTTCTTTTCTGTGTGTGGCATACTTCACGAAATTCTTATATTTCATCTTATGTTCCCAACAAACTTCATGAAGTCAGCTTGAAAAATATTAGTATCCCCTTTTTATGGACAGGAAGAATAAGCCCTCAAAAGAGTGAACTTCTTGTCTATAGTGACATAGCACAGGACAGTCCACTGTGACCTCTAAGGCTCTATGTGACCTGGCTGGACCTCCCTTTCCAGCCTCATCTCAGACCATCCACCCTTCACTCACTAAGGTCCAGTCATATGGACCTTCCTTCTGTTCCTCAAACACATAAGTTCATTTTGTCCAGCCATTCCATTTTCCTCAGATGTTCTTCCTCATAGCTTCACATAGTTGACTTCTTACCACTTGGGGTTCCAGTCAAAGGCCACCTCATTAGAGAGGTCTCCCATGGCCTCCCAGTCCAGAGACTCTCCTGGCCCCATCAAAATTACATCATTCTACTTGTGTTTCTTCACAGTCTTCATCATTATCTGATATTCTGCATTTATTTCTTACTTATTGTCTCTCTCCCTCTCTAGAATATAAGCTCTATGAGAGCAAGGCCCTTCTCTATCCAGCTCACTCTTGTATCTCAACACCCAGAGCATATACTTGTCACAATTCTTTTTTTAAGGGAGAGAGAGAAAGAATTGGAGTGAGAGAGAGAGTGAGAGTGAACCAGAAAGAGTGGGTGGGGAGGGGCAGGGGGAGAGGAAGAATCTCAAACAGGCTCCATGCCCAGAGCAGAGCCCAATGTGGGGCTCATTCTCACAATGCTGAGATCATGACCTGAGCCAAAATCAAATTGGATCCTTAACCTACTGAGCTACTCAGCTGCCCCTTTATTTTATATTTTAAAAACTGTCCTCATCCTAGTAAATGTGAAGCAATATCTCATTGTAGCTTTGATTTGCATTTTCCTAAAGACTAATGATGTTAAGTATCTTTTCATGTATTGACCGGCCATTTGTATGTCTTCTTTGGAGTTATGTCTATTCAAACATTTTGACCATTTTTGAATTATTTTTGTTGAGTTTTAGTAGCTCCTTACATATTCTGGATATTAAAACCTTACCAGATATATTACATAGAAGTATTTTTTCTCACTTTGTGAGTTGTCTTTTTGTTTTTGTAATAATGTCCTTTGATGAACAATGGTTTTTAATTTTGATGAAATCCGATTTTTTTTCTCATGCTTTCAGTGTCATATCCAAGAATCTATTACCAAACTCAAGATTGTAAAGATTTACCCCTTTGTGTTCTTCTAAGAATTTTATGGTTTTGACTCTCATATTTAGGTCTTTGGTCCATTTTAAGTTGAGTTTTTAAATGGTATAAAGTAGGGATCCAACTTCATTTTTGTTCATATGGAAATCTGATTGACCCAGCACCTTCTTCTCACCTCCACTTTTAATTCAGATAAGATGTTTGGGGAATATTTTCAATTTCCCAAAATTATTCCTGATATTGGTAATACTGAATATTTTACATTCTGAAAATATTTGATTAATTGAATTTTCCAAACTAAATTCTTGTGCAGTTAACTGCTAGTTCTTAAGAGAAAAGAGAAAGTTACAGGAGAACTAGTACATTAGAATTGGCAAGCAGAAACTCTTCAAAAATTGGTAGTTATCCTTAGTGGTTTAAGAAAAGAGATAAAGAGTTTTATTAAAGATAAAGAGATAATATGAATTATTATTTAATACATTGGGGTGCCTGGGTGGCCCAGTCTGTTATGTGGTTGCCTTCGGCTCAGGTCATGACCCCCGGGTCCTGGGATCAAGCACCACGTTGAACTCCCTGCTTAGTGGAGAGGCTGCTTCTCCCTCTCCCTCTGCCTGCCTCTTTGCCTACTTGTGCTCTCTCTCTATCTTGTGGTCAAATAAATAAATAAAATCTTTTTTTTTAAAGAGAGAGATAAGAATGATGAGCTAATGATTTCAAACTAATAATGACTGCTTTCAAATGCTTAAAGGGCCATTATATGAAGATTCCTAACTTACCCACCTTCATAGGAAAAAAGCTAGGAAAAAATATATATATATACTTACAATTGGAAAGACTTCCAATTTGACATCAAAGAAAGGCTTTTAATGGCAAAATAATAATGATGATGATAATAATAATAATAATAATAATAATGCTTATGGATCACTTACCATGTGTCAGACTCTGTTTTGAGCCCAACATGGCTGGTACTATTATCATCAGAGCTGAACTTGGACTTGAACCCAAGGAGTCCAACACTGTGCCCAGGCTCTTATCCACTATGCTAAACCACCCTTGTTAAATTGAACTAAAATTGAACACCTCTCTCTCCTGAGAAAAGCCATGGTCTTTCCATTAGCAGAGAACTTCAAAATAGGATAGACATTTATCAGTCAAATGAAATTCATAATCCTGTCACATTTAATGGTATCAGTCTTCCAATTCTACTCAAACACCAATTGCTTTTTTATTGCTCTCCTTTTAGCAAAAAAGTCTGAATCTACTTTTGCCTTCCTCCCTTCTCTAAAATGCCCAGCAGGGTAACTTTCAAATGTTTTGTAACATTACATAAATACCCTTTTGCATAATATGGACAAATGCTCAATGACACATGTTACAGGAAAACATAATACCCTTTGTTTTCCCTTTTTAATCTTTGGAACTTTGTTTTATAATTCATGGAGACATTAACCTTTCAGGTGGATTTGAGAATCCTTTTTATTTAATAAAATTTTGTTTGTGTTCTGAAAACCCAAGGACATTGAAGTATTTATTCCCTGATGAATAGAGCACTGTGTACATGTGTCTTTGTTTTCTCTGAAAACGTCTCTTAACCTTCATACATTTCCTCAGGGATCTAGTGTGTGGGCTTACTACATATTGTTCTCTCTATAAGAGGTAATGTGACATGCTCCAACAGGTGTGCTGCTATAACAGTATCCCAATTTTCTTAACATCCTCATTCCCCTCACAGCATCATTTCCATGATACTCTTTCAGCTGAGCTATAGAGAAAGCAAAAACTAATTAATTTTTGTAATAGAAAACAAGATCTGAAATGGCAAGGATTTCACCTGAGAAATCACAAAGTATATGAGTGGCAGACCTGGAGTTCTGGCCCACATCTTCTGATGAGAGAGTTAAGAGAAGTGATTTTTACTCAGAGAGATTTTGCTTCATCTCCACAGGGCACATTTGGAAATGTCTGGACTACATTTTTGGTTGTCTGAACTGGGGGCAGGAGGTGGTACTACTGGCATTTAACTGGTAGAGGCCAGGGAGACTGGGAACAACCTACAATGCACAAGACAGCCGCTTCAACAAAGAATTATCCGGCCCAAGTTTAATGGTACTACTGTTGAGAAGCTCTGTTTTAGAGTGATGGAAATTGGATTTGAACCCTGCTCTGCGTCTTACTTTGTAAACATGGGAAAGTGGCTTCATTTTTTAGAATCTGCTTTCTCATCTGAAAGAACAAAACTTCCACCACCATAAACAAACAAACCAAACCAAAAAACAAACAGAACTCCCACTTCCCAGAGTAGTTGTGAGAAACCAACTTAAAAGCACTGAACAGAGAGTGCTGAGCATATAATGGGCGCAACAAAAAAAATTCGGGGTCACACCACAGCATTCAATTATAAGACAAGATAGAAGCCAGAATTATAAGACAAGATAGAAGCCATATCACTAATATGAAAAAGAAGGCTCCCTAGCATCCTATCAACTTTTTAAAACTTTTTAAAATAGAAATTCAATTAATTAACATACAATATATTATTAGTTTCAGGCATAGAATTTAGTGATTCATCAGTTGCCTATAACACCCAGTGCTCATTACATCAAGTGCCCTCCTTAATGTCCCTCACCCAGTTACCCCAACCTCCAAACATCTCTCCTCCAGCAACCCTCAGTTTGTTTCCTATAGTTAAGAGCTTCTTATGGTTTGCCTCCCTCTCTGTTTTTATCTTATTTTATTTTTCCTTCCCTTCCCCTATGTTCCTCTATTTTGTTTCTTAAATTCCACATGAATGAAATCATATGGTTCTCTGACTAACTTATTTCACTTAGCATAATACCCACTAGTTCCATCCACATTGTTTCAAATGGCTTAATTTCATTCTTTCTGATGTCTGAGTAATATTCCACTGTGTGTGTGTATATACACACACATACATACATACATACACACACACATATATACATATACATATATATCTCACATCTTCTTTGTCCATCCGTCTATGAACATCTGGGTTCTTCCCATAGTTTAGCTATTGTGGACATTGCTTCTATAAACATTGGGGTGCATGTACCCCTTCAAATCACTATTTTTATATCCATTGGATAAATACCTAGTAGTGCAATTGCTGGGTCATAGGGTAGTTCTATTTTTAACTTTTTGAGGAACCTCCATATTGTTTCCAGAGTGGCTGCACTAGTTTGCATTCCCACCTACAGTGTAAGAGGTTTCCCCTTTCTCCGCATCCTTGTTAACATCTGTTGTTTCCTGACTTATTAATTTTAGCCATGCTGACCTGTGTGAGGTGGTATCTCATTGTGGTTTTGATTTTATGCCAAGTGATATTGACCATTTTTTCATGTGTCTGTTGGCCATCTGTATGTCTTCTTTGGAGAAATGTCTATTCATGTTTTCTGCCCATTTCTTGACTGGATTTTTTGTCCTATCAGCTTTTATATGGAAAAGAGCAAAAGAGATGGAGAGAGGTGCAAGATAATTAAGCAGCATCAATGACATAGTATGAGGAGACTGGAAGAGATGATGAGACTGGAAATGGAAAGATGTGGGAAGGATGTATAAGTGAGAAAGATTTCAGCAGTGACCTGGAGGGAAATTTGAGAGATATTTAGGAGGAATTGGAATTTGGTGAGCAATTAAAAAGGAACATGATAGAGGAGTCCAGGATGAATATGGGATATCCAACTTGGGTGCTTGGGTATTGGTGATGCCATTGAGCAAGAAAATCAAAAGGCAGGACAGATAATAAATTCAGCTGTAGATATATCAAATTTGAGATGCCTGGGACATATTTAAATGATAACCAAGAGGCAGTGACGTCTGGAAATCTGGGGAGGAGCCAAAGATTTGAGAGTCAGGAGTCTGAAAGCAGTAGTTGAATCCATGGGAATGGGCTGTAGAGCTGGAATGACCATTTTGAGGCAAGATGAGATGGACCCCTCCCTCTAGACTGGGTGGAGCAAGTTAAGTTGAGCAGGGACATAAGTGGGTTTGGAAGGGTGAGGAAACATGAGTTTGAAGAAATTCTTATTGGAGAGAATCATTTTTCACTATCAGACTGTAGGCAAGCTCAGCTGTTGATATAGGATATGGGACACAAAGGGAGGCAGGTGCAGTGAGTAACCTTTAGGGATTAGGGAGGGGCACTGACAAAGTAGAAAAAGTGAGTAGAGATTACAACTTCAAGAAGTGGGTATGTGAGGGCTATCTCAAGGTACCAAGGTTACCTTAGGATTCATATATAATTTTTTCTAGATTAGTAACAGAACACATCCATCCTTATAGAGAAGCAATAAACTGAAAATTTTGTTTGAAAATGGGTATAGTGGGGGTGCCTGGGTGGCTCAGTGAGTTAAAGTCTCTGCCTTCGGCTCAGGTCATGATCCCAGGGTCCTGGGATCGAGCCCCGCATCGGGCTCTCTGCTCGGCAGGGAGCCTACTTCCCTTCCACTCTCTCTGCCTGCTTCTCTGCCTACTTGTGATCTCCGTCTGTCAAATAAATAAATAAAATCTTTAAAAAAAAAGAAAGAAAATAGGTATAGTGTGTGTGGGGTCACCAACCAAATTCCAAATTAAACTGGGCATGAGATCAATTGTATATACAGACTAATTGTGTTTGTCTAACTCCATGTTAGACAATATGTTAGTTCATACAGACTAACTCCATGTTTGAAAGTGAGTCCTCAACATCCAGAGTTGAAATTTGAGTTTCTTTTCCACAATCCCATAATCAAGTAAGATAGTGAAAATGATCAATGAAATAAAAATAAATGAATCATGATGAAATTGCTTTCTTTTGCAGAATCTTACCTTCTTTTGAACCCAAGTCATGAGTTGGATGTTCCTCAGAGACCTCTTAACTGGAGTAAACAAATACTCAACTGGCATTGGACGGATTTGGCTGGCTGTTGTGTTCATCTTCCGTTTGCTGGTCTACATGGTGGCGGCAGAGCATGTGTGGAAAGATGAGCAGAAAGAGTTTGAGTGCAATGTGAAACAGCCTGGTTGTGAAAATGTGTGTTTTGATCACTTCTTCCCCATCTCCCAGGTCAGACTTTGGGCCTTACAACTGATCATGGTCTCCACGCCTTCACTTCTGGTGGTTCTACATGTAGCCTATCATGAGGGTAGGGAGAAGAGGCACAGAAAGAGACTGTATGTCAGCCCAGGTATGATGGATGGGGGCCTGTTGTACACTTATCTTATCAACCTCATCGTTAAAACTGGTTTTGAGATTGGCTTCCTGGTTTTATTTTACAAACTGTATGATGGCTTTAGTGTTCCCTACCTTATGAAGTGTGATTTGAAGCCGTGTCCTAACACTGTGGACTGCTTCATCTCCAAACCCACCGAGAAAACGATCTTCATACTCTTCTTGGTTCTTATCTCATGCCTGTGCATTGTGTTGAATTTCATTGAACTGAGTTTTTTGGTTCTCAAGTGCCTTATTAAGTGCTGTGTCCAAAAATACTCTAAAAGTCTTCATTCCTCAGCATGCGAGTGCCACAACCTCAGATATGTTGAATGTGGTGAGGTAGGAACTCCTCCCCTACTCCAGAATCTCCATTCGGATTTGGCCACAGGCTCACCCCATCAAGATAAAACAAAGCTACTTTTTGACACACAAGAGGGTTAGACAAGATCTGAACAAGATCTGAGCTACACTGGAAAACAAAGGGCATCAACCTTCATTGCATTTGGGATTCCTTTTTTTTTTTTAATTTTCAATATGTGCTCAGTTGTATACATTAGACAGAGATCTCATTATTGTAGGGTTCTAGTGGGTATGTGAATTGTGTTTGAATAGTTAACTGCAGATTAGTCTGAATAAATTCAACAAGCAGCAGTCTTTTAAATGCTTAGATCCGTCAACCGGAAGATATAAAAAGTGACACTTCTGAAAAATGTGATGGCCTCCAAGCTGAGGTTGAAGCACTGGCAATCTTTCCAGAGTGGCAGCCTAGGCTCCCCTCACTCAGCCCTACTTAATCTCTGTAGAGAAAGAGTATGTTGAGGGTGGGGCAGCAGCTAACCGAGGGCACACAGAAGCACACACAATGACACTCAGTAAGAAGGCCTGGCCTGGGAAAATGACCACAGGGCCCAGGACTCTGCAGGTCACGGCTCCCTGGTTGTAAGTGGACTAGGGGAGAGGGAAGAAAGCCATCATTTATGGTCTCCAAGTTGATACAAATATTACCAGGAGATATTCCACTTAAGCCTGAACTAGGAGGCACCTGAAAGGGTTACTCTAGAGACACAGAAGCAGGTCCCAACGAGTACATTGACCTGGAGCAGGGTAGGATCTAGAAAGAGAACATACCCAGCTTGATAATTACTTGACACTTCTACCATTGAACATTGAACTACTTTGTAAATTTCTGTATTTGTTGAACTTTTTTATAATCAGGAATTCAGAATGTATTCTACAATATATCATAGTTTGCCCACAATTTACTAGTATATCTCTCTCTAGATAATAAAATGTGTACTATGCTGTTACATTGGTGTGAGAAATTTAAAAAATCAAATAAAAATCTTTATTATTACTTGATTGGGAGACTAGATTTTAGGTTTTATTTTTTGTTTTTGAGAGAGAGCTAGCACATGAGCATGAGGGGGGCGCTGGTGGGAGGCAGAGGGCGAGGGAAAGAGAAACTCTTAAGCAGGCTCCACACCCAGCATGGGATCCCACAACCCTAAGGTCATGACCTGAACGGAAACCAAGAGTCAGAGGCTCAACCAACTGACCCAACCAGCGACCCCTTACTTTCTCATGTTTTTAAAAAAATCAGATATATTATTTTTGGATTTAATACTCTAATGGATGTGCATTTATCCAGAATAAAAATGAAGTGGTTTTGTTGTGTTGTCTGTCATTGATATTATTTGATTGCACTGAGTATTATTATTCTGTGAAATAAACCTTTTCTGACAGTTTCAGAACATGATTTGCAACCTGCTTGGTAATGATAGCTCAGAAATCATTCTTCCCCACTGGGAATTTTTTAATGAGACTACAGTGCGTAAAAATGCAATCTTAACTGAAACCGATTTTGTCATGTCTTCCATGGCCCTGCCCTCTTCAGCAGAAAGCCACTGCAATTCATGCTTGATGAAGGTTATTTCTGTCATTATCTACAAACTGTGTCACCAACAGTGGTCATAATCTGTCTTAAAGACTGTGCCCTGGACAACACAGAGAAAGGTGAACTTTGTGGTTTTCCCCATCTTTCAATTTATGCCTCAGATCCTTCACTGTTGCACTCATAAGGCTACATCCATTTGATATGAAAACACGTTAGCTTCACAAGTGCAGATAACCACTGAAGGCCTTAAAGGAATACATATAAATTTTTGACAGTGATGGGGGTTAAAGAAGTTTAAGGTTTTTGAGGCCCCGATCATAGCACAGAATCTAGAAAATAGGGTTTCAGTGCACAGAACTGGAATGGAGATGGTTTTTCAGTCTGAGAGTAAATTTGCTGCCAAAGATGTTTTGAGGAGCTCAGTCTCTTAACATCAGTTATGATAACAAATTTTGCTCTGGGGAAAAGGATGGGTGGGACATATGCTTTGCTTGCTTTCCCACTTTGCATGGAGAGAAGATGGAAAGGTAACAGGAGAAAGGACTGTGAATAAAGTTGTTTAGACAAGAAGGGGATTGATTTTTTAAAATTTTATTCTTTTTTTTTAAAGATTTATTTATTTGACACACAGAGAAAAAGATCACAAGTATGCAGAGAGGCAGGCAGAAGGAGAGGGGGAAGCAGGCTCCCTGCTGAGCAGAGAGCCTGATGTGGGGCTTGATCCCAGGACTCTGGGATCCTGAGATCATGACCTGAGCCAAAGGCAGAGGCTTAATGCACTAAGCCACCCAGGCGCCCCCCTTTCCCCCCCTTTAGAAGATGCAAAGCATTTGATTGAAACTGGCATTTAAATTTTGACATCTTTGTTGTTTCTCTTATCAATAAATTAAAAATTTTTGAGCTATGATCAATATGAAAAAGACACTGTGCTATGTACCTTCAGAGATCTATAATTATGGCCTCAAGAAAATATCCACTTTCATGGAGGTGCATGGAGGTGAAAATGGGGGCAGGAGGAGTATTTCACACTTGTGTCCTGGATTGACATGGTCACCTCACTTGACTTGATACCCCTACAACACTGATGCTCAGAAAGCAGGCAATAACCTTTGGACCCCAAGATTCAGTCACTTCCTTTCAGGGATATACATCTAGTAAAAGTAGAGTTAATGATCAACCATGGTTTTTCCTTAAACCACTTTCTCATCAGTCTTCCCAGATCACTAAACAGGTATCTTCTTAATGTCATTCAAGCCATTCCTGAGCTGCAGTTACTTTGGCTTTCTACACTCATCCCCCAAATCTTTCTGGTTACAGATTTTATCTGTGGCCATAGGGTTTCTTCTCATTGAAGCTGGAGGGAATTTTTTTTTCAAGTGCCAGTATGAAAGAATGCCTAGGGTTGCAAGTAGCTATGGTTCCAGGCTTCCCAAGGAAATTAAACCAACTTCCTTAAGACGGAAAGATTGCAAAGTTAAGAGGAGAGGAGAAAAAGGCAAAGACCTGAGAATGTTTGAATTGTTCAATCCTGCTGTTCTGACACAGGCTCTCCACTACCCACTCCACCCCAGCTTTCTGCAGTTTAGTTAAATGAAAGATGAATTCTCCATTTTTGCTTAAGCTGGTTTAAATAGTGTTTCTGTATCTTGCGACTGGAAGAATCCTAACAAAACCATGTTCTTCATACATTTCTTACCCATACAATTGACAAAAGAGGAGGAGGTAGGACACTTTTCTTGTACTTACTCTCCCTTTTTAGGCATCGAGCATCTTAACTTTTACATGTGTGTATGTATAGAATGTTTGTGTGAATAGGGGGAGAGATGTGGAAGGATTTCAACATTGGTTACGATAAAGGAGAAATAATTATTTTTCTTGATAAATCTTTTGTTTCACATTTTTCTTAAAAATTTAATAGAGAAAATAAAGCAATTAAAGCCCAAAGTGCCCCATCCCAACATAGGCATAGCACACCTTCCTCAAATACTGATGCCAACTTATTTCTAGTTTATATTTTATTCTGTTTGTATATTTAATATAGCACAGAGCACAAAAGAGAGGGTGTGTCCCATTTCTGTAAAAAAAAAAAAATGGTGAGAAAAGCAAGAACCACTGGTGGAGCGTTTAAAGGCAAAAAGTGTCAGCATTCCTGTGGATTTTATGACAAAATCCCAAGGAAGGTGTTCTGAGAGAAACTGACCAGAAGGGGGCGCTTGGGTGGCTCAGAGGATTAAGCCTCTGCCTTCCGCTCAGATCATGATCTCAGGGTCCTGGGATTGAGCCCCGCATTGGGCTCTCTGCTCAGCAGGGAGCCTGCTTCCTCCTCTCTCTCTGCCTGCCTCTCTGCCTACTTGTGATCTCTGTCAAATAAATAAAATCTTAAAAAAAAAAAAAAAAAAAGAGAAAGACACTGACCAGAAGCTCTTTCTTTAAAATTGGGTCTTTCTCACAGAGCAAATCTTCCTTCAGCTGTAAAGGATAATGGTGATTGTGGGGAGTTCTGAGAAATGTCCACAGATCTATCTTGTCTCCACTGTGTCAGGGAAATTTTCCAAGTAGATTAAGATCATATGTTGTTTGAAAGCAAAGTAAAATGAGTTCTGCGTGTTGCCCCAATAGGTCAACATTCCCATCTACTTAAAGGTGAAGTATTTGCTCCTTCCCCTACTATGGAGATTTAATTTTCTATAAAAAAAGGAAAAATACTGTTCGAAGTGATATATGTAACTTCTGTTAATTTTGTCTTGAATTTTTTTCAGACATTAGTGCTGTTAGAGTAAAGATGGACAAATGGCTGTGGTATAGAACTGTCTATACAGAATAAAAGGAAATTAAAGAAGTGAATTACAGTTTTCTATCCTTTAGAAAAAGGTCACTGTTGAACTCTATGCAATAGGTTGGGTCCAGAGGAGACAAATATTAAGCAATCCCATTTTCACTTTCTTGCTATAAAAATTTCATTAACTAAATTGATGATCATCAATCCCTTGCAACTAAAAGAAGTATTAGTCATTAGGTTAAACAAGTGCTTTCATTTATAAAGCATTTATTTCAGAGGACAGTCAGTGCAGTAACTTGAGATTTGACTTTCTATGGGAGACCAGCAAATGTGATAAACCAATCATCTCAGAGAAAATGGCCTCTAATTAACTTGATGACATTAAAAACTACTCACTGTGGCTGTCTTATTCATCTTTTCATATCCTGTGTCCCCACAGCTTAGGTCCCTGGTACTTAGGAGTTCAAGGTTTCTTGGGAAAAAATCTGTTCCTCTTGCTTCTTCCTTTGTCTACCCAACCATTTACTCTTCTTCCCCTAAAAGAATTCTGATTTGTTGGAAGTGGCAATGTCCCCAGCTAAAAAGTCACATTTCCAAGTCTCCTTTCCATGTAAAAGCAGCAGCGTGAAATCTTATCAAAACAAGATTTTTTGACCAAAGCTTTGGGGAAAGTTAAAAAGTAGGGCTGACCTAGCTTGAATGCATCTTTTCACTTCCCAGCCCCTTCCTGCCCGAGACATCATAGCTAGAGCTGCAGTAAACATCTTTCTACCATGCAGTGACTTTGCGGATGGAAGAATGACCTTATGCATGAAGAAGCAGAAAGAGCTGCTGGGACATTTGTTGCCATCTGTCATGGAATTGCCATATTAGCTCTGAACTGCCTATTTCCATGCTTTTGTTTTTGTTGTTATGTGAGACATAACTGCTACCTGATGTAAGCCATTGCCTTGTTAGGCTCTTTTACTTATAGCCAAAAATAGTTCCTGACTACATTCATGTCAGTGATTAGGGTGAAGATATAGAAGATATGCTTATCTACTGAAGACAAAAGAAATGATCAGTATGGGGGCACCTGGGTGGCTCAGTGGGTTAAAGCCTCTGCCTTCTGCTCAGGTCATGATCCTAGAGTCCTGGGATCCAGCCCCGCCCCGCATCGGCGGGCTCTCTGCTCAGCAGGGAGCCTGCTTCCTCCCCCAAACCCCGGCCTGCCTCTCTGCCTACTTGTGATCCCTGTCAAATAAATAAATAAAATCTTTAAAAAAAATGACCAGTATGTTGAATGCCAGACATAAAACGATTTAAAATTTCAGTATTTTGTTCAGAACAAGTCAGATGAAATGGAACAAGTAGTCATTCTGTATCAAGATTTAAAAATTTAATATGAGACAAGGATTGGTATTAGTTCATAATGTAAAGTCCTTGGAGTTTAAACTTACACTTTAGAAATGAGCAAAATGTAATATAAGACTATTGAAAACAAGTTAATCTTGTGTTATTAGAATTTTGTGTCCAGACTATCAGGAATGATCTTGAAAGATCTTGAAAGAGAAATAACTTATTACATGTTTCAAAGAACCAGGATTAATTGGTGAACATCAAAGAGATAAACATTTTTATTTAATATATAAATATTCTATTAATTTGAACTACCTCAAAATGAAATGACTGCCCAATAAAGTAGTGAGAGCCCTAACACTGAGATGATCAAAAATATTCCTGAATTGTACAGCAGGTATAGCTAAATGACCTCCAAACTTCCTTTTAACTCTCCAAGATTCTATGGTTCTTATACCTAGAATATATACTGTGTAATGGCAAAATAAGACGTCGTGTTGGTTATCTTACTATATAAATCTGATACCATAGAAAGATCTCTAATAGAGAATCACCTTTAAAAAACAAATTTCATGTACAGTAAGACACCTCTTTAGGTGCCTATATTTAGGCATTTCCTAACAAGATTTATCTTTTTTTAAAATAAAGATTTGTCAGAGAAAGAGAGAGCACAGCACACAAGCAGGGGGAGGGACAGAGGGAGAAGCAGACTCCCCACTGAGCAAGAAGACCAATCCAGACTTGATCCCAGGACTCGGTCCTAGGACCCCAGGATCATGACCTGAACCAAAGGCAGACTCTTACCTGACAGACCCAACCAGGTGTCCCAAAATTTACCTCCTTTATAATCATGACATTGTAGTAACATGGAAGGTACTTAATATTTTGTAGAATATCATTCTTACCTCAACCTTGAAAAATCTAGTTTCATTTCAAGGCTTGGATCAAATATTTCTACCAGAGAGCATTTTTAAAAATGTAAAATGGGATAAATAATACCTATTTCATTGTTTGTTAACCAGATTAAAGATAATCTATGCAAAGCATTGGTAAATGGAATTATTTTTTTAAAATATTAGATATTATAATAACACATGGCTTTATTATATCACTTATCTCTATATAATTTGTGCATTGTATCCCCCTCTAAGAGCATACTGAATGTAGGCTAGAGCCATGTCCTTTGCCACTGTACCCTCAAGGCTTAAACCACAGTAGTAGCTCAGCAACAATTAACATATCCATGAATCTTATAGCCCAACCATGTTGCTATACTAAATACTATGCATGAACTAAAAAAAAAATCATGGTATTCTGGAATGGAAGAAATCTTTAAAATGTTTATAATGAGAAGAGTACAACTCAGAATTATAAAGTGACTTGCTTATTATTACATGAAGTGATGGAGTAAGAATCCTGGATTTTTTTTTTTTAACTCCAAATCTAGTTTTTCAGAAGTTTTCTGTACAAAATTGTTTCAAAGATCTTTGGAATATTGCTATCCCATATAATAACCAACTGCATGGCTCTCCGTTTTTGTTTTGTTTTTACCTTAGTGGTCAACTAAATTCTGATTTTGTTGGGAATGACAATGTGCCCAGCTTAAGAAAAAAATGCACATTTCCAAGTCTCCTTTGCATGTAGAGGTAGCAGTGTGACTACCTTCTTGTCAAAACAAGATTTTTTTGTGCTTTCAGGAAAGTTAAAAATATGTATAATACAGCAAGGTGACTCTAGCCTGTTTCATTGTAAATGGTGGTCTATTAAAAAAGTCAAAGTCTCATTTCCCAATTTTCAAAATTGTACTTCAGTAACTGTTCAATTTATCTTAAGTACTCAAAAATAAAAATGACATCTTAGGCCATGTCCTTTATAATGTATAAATAAATGGAAAAGTAATTTCTGGTTCAATTTTTAGATCTTGGCTCTACACCACATTCCCTTTGTTAGTTTGCCATCTTGTGGCCTCTTACTCCTGTGCAACTCATTATCTGACCACCACACACTCACACATCCACTTTTCCTTTGTTTTATATGCAGCATGTAAGTTAGATGCACAGCAAATTTCACTCCCAGACCAACTTCATTCCAGCAAAGGTTGACAAATCTGTAGTCAGAAATACAAATGCTGGCAACTACAAGTGAATCATCTAATTAAAAAAATATGCTCTGAGAGACAAGTACTTAAAAAACATCTGAATATTTATTGAATAGAACATGCATACGTTTGCTGAAAAGGAGTTTACGTATTTTTTTGGTGAAGTCAATATATGAACATGGCCTCTGATAAAGATGGGAAAGCAAGGTAATAACAGGATTTAGATGTAGATTTTACCAAATCAAAATGGTGACATGGTCTTTCTTCCCATTCTGACAAAATTATAAAATCTACTACAATGTTTGCTTTCTCTGCTGAAGGTATACATACGTGTGTGTGTGTACACGCATATACACACCATTGTGACTACAATTTAAATTTTCCTTCAAGCAGTATTCTAGGCTTAACGTTAACTCAGTAATAACACATGGATTTCTCAGAATAGATGAGTCAAGTGGTGACATATGAGTAAAAACTGACAATTACCTTCAATACCAACTACTTCCTATGACTCTGATTAAATGAGTTGACATCTAATGACCTCAGAGGTCTGACACAGTTGTTTATTAAATATTATCTATTGCCCTTATGAGATAGATAACGCCAGATTTCAGTCTTCGGCTCCCCAAACCTCCCTTCCAGGATCTTTGAGCTCAATACTTTAACTGTTGCTCCCCTAATTGCCCAATTCAATGTACCAAAGACCTGAAGGCTCTGACGAATGGAGCATGTCTATCCTTCACTTCAGTGTTGTACTTCTGAGAAAAGCTGCCCCCACAGACATTATGGCTTGGTCAACGAAAAGGGAAAGAAAAAAAAAAAGATGTATCCATCCTATAAGACTGGGTTTCTGCCAATAGTTTTTAAATCGAAATTCAATTTCTTTCATTGTTGGGAATAGTGGCTTAGGCAGAAAGAACAATAACAAGTTAAAAATCTCAGTGATTACACACAACCCACCATTTTATGGTAGAAAGGCTTCCACCATTATACAGAACATTCTGGATGTTTCTGGTCATTTCACTTCTAACAGTACAGCTGTTGCCTTTCATACTTCTGGCTCATCAACTTTGGCTGGGGAGCTGGTGTAGGATCAAGATTTTACTGGAAGAAACGAATTTTTTCAGTTTCTCCTTTTATACTGGTAACATGTAGACTACATTAAGAAACCTATTTTTAAAGTGTAAGACAACATATGCCATGACAGGTGACAGAACTTACAATTTTGCCTTATTTACTCCTAAGTATATTGCACTCCCTTCCATATTTGCAATGGTAATTTTCACTGTGTAATCCTGACACTTTCCACAGTCATCCTTCTGCTTTGAAATGGCAATACTTTCAGCCAGCAGGATGGTAGAGAAAGCATTCTAAGTGAGGGCTCAGATCTGTTTTGTAGGTTTGCTATTACAAGTCATTACATTTCTCCGCCTCACTGTCCTCATCTATAAAAAGGTTCTACTTTTTCTGTTCCTCTTATGGGACAAGGCTTATTTGAGAATTCCATTTTAAATTGCCTAAATAAGGTAAGACCACCATCCAAATGCAATCATGGGATGAGAAAATTCCCTTTAAGGGCATATACTTGAGAAAAACTTTGTAATGCTCCAGCTTTAAGAAGCTGTTAAGAAGGTTTAGTAAATACTTTTAAGGGTTGTTTTGAAACTTTCAAATAAGTAAATATAATAATGTGTTTACCAGCTGTGTTTTGGGGTTGGAGGTAACAAGTAAGACTTGCCAATATGACTTGTTTGAATATTTGGACTGTATAGATTGCAGAAATGTTTTTCCCAGTATGTAAGAGATTCTCTGTATATTCCATCCCCCTTCCCACCCAAGTGTTTAAGTGTTGGTTAACATCTTGAAGTCTCCATATAAAAGGGGTTACTTTGGCTTCGTGAGGAGGGGGCACACTCCTTGTAGGGGTGACTTCTAAGTACCTGTTTCCGATGAAGAACTTCCTGGTGTGATATGCTCCTTAATAGTTTGAAAGCTACTCTGCGTCCTCAAAAGCCCAGCGACTTAAATACTTCATTGCTATAGAGGGACCACAGCACATGAGGCCTATCATTATCACTCTGATGCGCCATTCCTCTTCTTCAACCTACCCTGGGAGACAGAAGTTTTTAGGGGACTAGGGATGGTAGTACTAAAGGCTGTTTTAAGGGCAGCTTGCATAGTGAACGTCCTTTTGACATGCCCATAGTTACTTTGAGGGAACTCTGAAGAAACATAAGAACCTGGAAGCTGAAATGGCAGCAAACAAAACATGTGATTACGTTTCAATTATAGGGCTCCCAATACACACCATAGAGTGAGAAGACAGCTGGTCAGAATTCATTCAACTCCTCTACAACTGCTTATTTTCCTCTCTTAGCTTCTTTGGTTTAATAGTACACAGCTGCATCAAACATCCCTAGTAGTAAGCCCTTTGTTCTTCTGTGCTCCCTACCTTCATCAACACAGCTACCTTCTTCATGGTGCCAGACTTGATTCCAGAAGTTCATCTATCCCCACCCTCCTTTGGAATCAATATTAACTGTAAACAACAGCAAACAATATATTTATGTGTATGTGTGTGTGTGTGTGTGTGTGTGTATACAAACACACATAACATTAAAAACGTCATTTACAAATTATCTACTGATCGCCTGGGGGACAATTCTCTTCAGCTACCACGACAATTTTTACATCATTTCAAATAAAGACACTGAGCAACTTGTTACTTCACTTAGCTGCCTATGTTTTCCAAATAAAGGCATATACAAGCTCTCAGCTATGCCACATACTAGCTTTGTAACTATTAGGCAAGATACATAGTTTTTCCTCATCTTACTCAATTTCATCCTAAAATGAGAATATGAGCACCTAAGAATTGATGTAAGAATAAATGGAAATACAAGGGAAGTTCTTAAGCACAGTCCAGCACATGGCAGCCAATAAATATTAACTGTTATTATCATTAGCAGATCTGATACATGGGACCTAGGCCTGGGAGAGCTTGGAATAGCAGATTCTCATTAAACTGTAGCCTTGGTCTTGAAGAAGTATTCTCCGTACTACCTCCATTCTTACTATTGTAATTCCTCTCTGACTTCTGCTTAACCCTTTCAACTATATTATGTTCTTTAAAAAGTTACCTCTAGAACTGTTTGCTACTTCACAAATTTGTATTCTGCAGCCTTAACTGAATCTGGATCTCCCAAGACTGCTGGGCCAAGAGGATATAAGCTACTTTCCCAAACTCCTTCCATGTCCCACATAGCATGGAAGCTTTCTTCCTGACAAACCTCTTAATTAAGGACTTCAGCATTTGACTCTGTCTCCTTACACCCAGTTCTTACTAGGGATATCTTCTGTGCACAGTCCATTCAATAAACTAGACAAAAATTCCTTAAATTTTTCAACTCCAACAACTTTCATCTACATTTGAATTCAGCAATCTACTATAGCCATTTTCAAACACTGCAAGCTGCATTATTCCTAAAAATCTTAAATTTCAGTGCCCTGGTCCTTCATACCCAAATTTTGGCTTTATTCCCATCATACTCTTTCTTTGGTGCCATAAGACTCCAGTCCCTTGACTCTCTTCTCTTCAGTCCTTTTGGCTTTGTTTCCTACTCTAACTGGGCTCAATTCATTGATGTATTTACTCCTGCCATGACTATCCAACCTCTTCTTTCTCCTCCACTCAAGCTGAGGAGCAGTACTGGAAATACTACATAATCATACAGATGGTGCCACTACACGATCAGGCTCTCAACTCAGCTGTATTGAATGCTAATCATCGTTTTATGTCTGCTACCTAGCTCCTTCTCCCATTCTTCAGCTCAAACCCTTATTATTTAAACCTTGGTTTACTACTTTTCCAAGGCTTGCTCTTCTGTACCTTTGTTTCCTTTCTTCATGACAAGGAGCTCAACATTTTTACTGAACAACAGTCTGAGAGAGAAGGGTGCCTGGCTGGCTCAGTTGGTTTAGTGTCTGCCTTCAGCTCAGATCATGATCCAAGGGTTCTGGGATCGAGCCCAACATCAGGATCCCTGCTCAGCAGAAGGCCTGCTTCTCCTGTCCCTCTGCTTCTGCTCTGTCAAATAAATAACATCTTAAAAAAAAAAAAAAAAGCCCCACCAAAAAAACAATAGTCTAAGAGATGTCGTTTTTCATTGTGTAAAGCTAATATTTCTAACCTGCGATCTTGGGATCAGGTTCCATCTACTACTCTACTTAAACTTCTACCTCTTTAACATGTACCTCCCCAGAATCCACAAATATTCAAGATTCATCTTAAAATCCTTCAAATAAGGGAAAGCACTTTCCCAATTTCCTTCTTTCGTGCAAGATGCTTAAATAATTTATTGCCTTGACTTTCTTAGCTCTTTCACTAATTGAATATAACACACGAACATTTATTACTTGGCATTCACTAAAACTTCTTTAAAGACCAATGACTACCAAAGATTAATTCTAGTAGCTCCGTTTTTCTTAATGACCTCCCAGTGGCACAATATAGGACCAAAAACTACCCTTCATCATTCTCTTCCAGCTTCTGTAATGCCCTATAACCTTACCTCCATTCCTGGTCCTCACTAATTTAAACCTTCCTTTCCAGGTCGTCTTTGCTAGTTTCTTTTTTTCTGCCTACTAAGTGTTGGTGTTCCTTGGGGTTCTAGCTTTGGTGATTTATCCTTCCCTACATGCTTGCTATTTCTTTCAATTCCAGCAAAATTTAGTAAGTGCTCCCTATATCTCAGATCCTGAGCAAAATGCTCATGAGACAGAGGCCAAGATACTTGTACTCAAGGAGCAAAGTCCACAACTGTAGTTTCAGACCCGATAAAGAACTGATCAGTATTAACCTTTCATCCAACCCTATTTCTTCTGCACTACCTTGGCAAACAATGTCACCATTCACAATTACCCAAGACAAAACTTGAGAATTTTACAACATATACTATTTTTCACATCTTAACCCCTCTCTACCAAATCCTTCTCACTGGAACTTAACCCGTTCTCTACCAAATCCTTTTCAACGGAACCTGAAAATGCTCGATTTTCCTATACTGTGAAAAACTGGTTGGACTCCATGACTCTTTTAGCAACTATTGTGTTAGTTTTTTTTTTTTTAAAGATTTTATTTATTTATTTGAAAGACAGAGATCACAAGTAGGCAGAGAGACAGACAGAGGGAGAGGAAGGGAAGCAGGCTCCCTGCTGAGCAGAGAGCCTGATGCGGGGCTCAATCCCAGAACCCTGGGATCATGACCTGAGCTGAAGGCAGAGGCTTTAACCCACTGAGCCACCCAGGCGCCCGTGTTAGTTTTTTTTTTAAATTATTTCAATAGAATACCAAAAATAGGTGTTTACACTTGCTCTCTACACTTCTCAAACTGACTTCCACTCAAACTAAGTAATTGCAAAGGTCACAGATTACTTTCTTACCACTAAATCCAAAGGAGACTTTATAATTCCCTTATTTCAGCAGAACATGACACCTGAAATTAGTTCCATCCTACAAGTCTCGTGATTTTTCTATTTCTCTTTTAATCTACTTCGAAATTCTGAGTTTCTCAGAGTTAGGTCCTGGGTCCTTTTCTATACAATCTCCCCTTACACAATCAATTCACAAAACTGCTCTTTTATCCTCACCCTCCTAAATAACATTTCTTCAACCATTTATTCAAACTAAAAACCTGTAAATTTTCTCAATTTCTCTCTTTTCCAATAACCCATAATGATCAAGTCCTGTCAAATATCCTAGATCTCTCAAGTCTGTCCACTTTTCTCCTTCAGCCATCACCACTCTTTAAGACTGTATTTGTTCTTCCCTGGACAACTTGGACAGCCTCTTTAACTGGTCTCCTTTAATTTTCCACTGGAACACTCCCTCACCAGGATGAACTTTTAAAACCAGCTTGGAGTTTTCTCTAACTTCCTTCCCCTTATCTCCTTCTTTAGAGAAGTCTTTATTAACTGCTTTCCCTCATTACAGACTACATAGTACCAAATTCTCGTTATATACTTATAATGCCCTTGGCACTAATAATTACGCTAATTGTATAGACTCTGAGCTCCACAGACTCTTGATTCCAGTCAGAATCAAGTTCTCTTTATCTCTCATTTAAGCATTCAAGAAGTTTTTACTACCATTAAATATGTACTATGTTCGAGGTACTGGATTGTTCCCTGGCATAGAATAAAAAGTAATTACAACCTGATAAATGCTATCAAGGAAAGCTGAATGCTGCAATGGAGTAATTGATAATGGGGATGAGGCCTGAGGCCTAAAGAATGAGTTAGAACACAGTAAAATACAGCATTCCAAGCAGAAGGAACCACTAGTACAAAGGCCTTGAGATGTTAAAGAGCCTGGTTGGTTTGAGGAACTCAAAAGAAATCCATGTGACTAGAACACAATGGGCAAAGGAGAACAAGAATTTAGATGGGCAGGCATCATAGTAAAACAAACACCATGTTTTATTCAAAGGGCAGTGTGCAGAAGAAGTTTCCTTTCTCCACACAATTCCCACAGATCCACTAGAATTACCTTAAAAAAAAAAATTAACCTAGCTGTTCAGTGGGGAATATTCTGGAAGAAAGCTCATAAAGAGTATGCTACAGTGGTGTAGGCAAGAAATGATTTGGATGAGAAGTGGGTTCCTTTTTGCTTGAGGTAAAAATGCCTAAAATTGTGACCAAACATAAAGGGTGTGACTTGGTTACCATGATGATGTTAGAGGACATAGAATGAGGAACGTAGGTAGTTATTTTACTTATCCAGATTAGAAATAGGGGAGAGGAACAGATTGAAGGTGGAGTAGGGAAAGAAATGATTTGCAGGTGTTATGTTGGAGGTAGGCAGTTGGAATTACAAGTCTGTAACTATGAAAAGTTTGGTCTTAGAGGTATAAATTTGGGTGTGACGGTACATTCATACTGGACACCAGAGAATGGGCTAAATCATCCAAAGAGAGAGTGGTGACATACACATACAATAAGCCAAGGTTAGGTATTGGGAGGGAATAGGGTTGGACTCAGCAATGTAGCAGCCAGAAAGGTAAGATAACCAAGAAAGAGTATTTCCAAGAGAACTCATTAAACCTATTAAATGCTCCTAAAGCAGTGAACAAGCAGAAAAAAGAACAGATACGGCAGCATGGAAGAGAATGGTGATCTTGATGAGAGCAATTTCAGAACAGTTGTGGGGAATATATATAGTGGGAGTAAATGAGAAGAAATGGAATGTTTGACAACTCAGATTAGCTCTGATGGGAACCTAATAAAAGGGATTATAGTTAAATGGAATCTCTTTGAGATGATAAACTTCCCTGTTGTAATGATTTCCCTCCCATTCAACTGACCAAGAGCAGACAGGTTTTGAAATTGTTCTAGATTACGACACAGAGAGAAAGGCATGGTCTGAGGATACCTGTGAAAGAGTGCATATAATAGTGGGATCTAGTGTCTAAGTAGGACAAGTTGAGGACAGGGTGGTAAGATTAACTGACTAGTTTCCATGAGGTAGAAGTATTTTTTTAGTGGATATATTCCAAGCAGGTGAGCTAGCAGTTTGTGGTTGGACAAAGGGAATCTAAATTCCAAATACGGAAGTGATACAGGTAGGGCTCCCATTTATGGAGAGCTGATCACTGAAATGAACCACCTCTAAGGAGCAAAAGCACTGAGAAGTAAAGCAGATACTATCATTTTGTTCACTGAGAGGTAGGTAGCGTTGGGAGGCAGACAATAAACAATATAAAATTAAAAGCATTGTTATAAAAGGACATGTAAAACCTATCAACTGGAATGGATAGATTGGCCAATCTGAAAAATCACCATTTGTAAACAGCTGATACTAGCTGCACTAGTGCACACACCTGCTTATTCTCAGCCCTGGTTTAATGAATGCCATTTTAGAGGAGTGGTTCCTAAAAGGTGCTCCCTAGAACACTAAGTTAGTAGGATATATTTAAGTATTTCTTCCATTAAAAAAGAAAAATATTTTCATTTTCAGTTAAGTCTGAAAAATTCCCATTTAACAGTTAACATGTTCCCTGCATAGAACTTTTTTTTTTTTAAACTTTCAGTCTTTAATATACTACTGCACACTGGATTCTTTAAACTTGTAGTTTAGACAACTCTGATGATAGGATGTTCCAACCTGGCGGTATCTCACTCTAATAAACATTTTGAAAAAGAATGTCTTACTGTTCTACTTCTAAACTCTGGTAAGACCTTTTATTCTGCCCCCCACCATTTTTTGCCTCAATTCTCCCTGCTTTTAACTTTCAACTTATCCAATCTACCATCCTCTATAGAATACATATTATCTTTCTAAAATTGGCACCTGGTCAAACTGTTGAACTTAAATGCATTCAGTAACCACTCAACAAACCAAAACTGAAAACTATATGGCATACAAGAACCTTCATGACCTGGCCCATTTCCTCTTCAGCTTCTCCAACCCCTTATTTTTCCACACAGTCCACTTGCAATATTGCAAATGCACTATGCTGCCTCATACCTCCATACCTAGAATTTCCGTTTCCCCATGACCATTCAAGAACTAGTCATTCATCTTTCAAGACTCATCTTTTCCACAGATTTTCATAAACACCCGCCCCTGCAATACAGCATTCCCTCCTTGATTATCTCTAGCTATAGTATTTATGTCGTCTTAATAGCTACAGCAACTGTTTGCTTACCCGATGATCAAAAAGAAACTCGATTTCTGTCTAGCCCTTTAAAATAATTTAGGCTGAATTTAACACAACTGAAAATTTTCCAAACTGTTACCTTTTCACTTCACATGATATATTGTGAAAAACATGTTCTGATCTGTAGATTAAAATTCTTTGGGTTTAGAAGGGGAAAAAAAAATCCATTTTTAAATGATAAAACCTAAGCAAACTAAGGCTGTAGAAAGAAAATACCTCAATAGACTGAGGAAAAGTATATATGAAAAATATATACTTTAAGATTCCTTTTTTAATACTTAGGCATTATTATCCATATCAGATTTTACCAACATGCTGTCCTATAAATTTGTATTTTTATACCATAACTTGATTTTTCTGTTTCATGCTAAAAAGCCCACTCTGGTGCTCGCTTCGGCAGCACATATACTAAAAAAGCCCACTCTGCTATAATTATGTTTAGTAAGCAGTACCTGGAATATAAAAAAAATTAACTCAATGTTGGCAAACTTTCTCCTGACATGTAGAACAATTACAGAAATGTCTAAGGGTCAATTTTCTTGAGCTAATGAGCAAAAGAAAAGCCCCAATACAATGGTATTTTCACTTAACAGTGGTTCATCACTACAGTCACCAGAAATAAATCTACTTGCTACTGCACTATTTAGGGCAGTTTTGCCAAATGCCTATCTTTAAGAGCTAGGTCAACTTCCAAGAAACTTACGGAAACGTTCAGTTGTTAACAAAAATTTAATATTAAAATTACTCAGAGTTAAGTTACTGTTAATTTAGAAAAAAACATGTATTAATTACCCATAAGAACAACTTTTATTTTAATAAATAACAGTGGGCTTATCAAAGGGAAGGAATTTTAATGTGTCAAGTTTTATGCATATTGGTAATAAACCTTAAGGAGGTGAAACCAATTCAATACAACCCATTAGGCCCTAAAAATAAAACTATAATGCTTTAATAAAACTTAAAAAAATATTTTCCAAAAGAAAATAATTCACTCCTTGACCATGCTTATTTATTCAGAGTACCAGCAATTTCAGTTAAGTGCTTCATTTTTCCTGCAAATCTGATGTTGCACAGGGAATATACACATTTTCTTATTATTACAACATCGTCAATATCTCAGGCTAATAATAATGTGAATGCAACTGGTTTATAACAAACACAAAGTCAAAAATCAATGCTACTATATATGGCAAACAGAAACAAAAGTAAATTCAAAAGGTGTTTTCTTTTGTTTCCAGTCCTGACTTTAGCTGGACTTCAAATGAAGGTAATAAACTCTCCTGAAATAACCTCTATCTCTGTTGTGAATCCACAGTATAAATATGGTGAATAAAGCTAAACTATAAGAGCTAACTATATACTGAATAACCAAAATAATCAATTATAACAACTAATACTGCTCTGGAAGACCAATCTAATGAAAAAAGTATCATTAGATGTGGTGGGAAAATACAAATCTGTACAATCTAACATCTATAAACAGTAAAATCAAAACATCCAACTTCCTTATAGAAAGTGTTTCATCTATGTAATTATAAATGTTAAGGACTCTTGCATTTTATAAACACAAGATGGGCTCACTTTGATGATACCAATTTTAAGATTTATAAAAATGTTTAAAAAAATCTTTCCACAAAAGTTTATACAGTTTAAAGCTATACACCAATCTCTAAATCTCAGAAAATGGAAAAAAAAACTTTGTAAGATCACATGTATAAAACAAGAAATGAAATGTGATTTTATTTAAGGCAATACTGGGCTACTTCACAAATCACCACCTCAAATATTTACACTGCTCCACACTACTAGTTTCTATCACATTCACAAAAGATTTTTTTTTAATACCAAATGTTTAAAATCTTTGATGTAGTAAATTCTTTATTCACATTTCCATTATATTTCATGGAATCATAGTAACTATACCCAATTAGAAGCATTGAAAAAAAACCTGTAGCTATAGGAAACAGCTAAAGAATCTGCTATAATTTCACATGAATACCACCCCAAAATTCTGGAGGATAAATTTACAAAGCAGAGCAAGATACTGATATAATGTGCCTACTTTGTGAAAAGTAATTCTGAGATCTTGTAAATAAACGTTTTATGTAAAAATCAATGAACTATGGCAGAGTTTCTACTTTTAGTTCAAAAAATTCTTAATTTAAAACAATAAAAGAACAGTTTTAAAAACTTGATCACTTAGTTAAAAATTAAAATTCCAAATATAAATGTGTCATTTAATAGTTTAGACTTACACACTGCTGGTGGCAGCAAATGATTTACAATAATAAATATATACAAAAAAGGTATGTACAAACAGACTACTGTCCTACATGAGCAGTGACCTGGTGAAACCTATCAATCACACAGATAATTCAATTTAGTTCATGGAAAGGGCAACTGGCTGATAGAAATTTGAGGTGTAGCTCAACTATTTACAATAACTGAAGTACTGATTCTGTTCCTCAAGTCCCATAGGGATAAAAAAAAAAGTTTTACATGACAAATGTCATGGTTTTTTTTTTTTCTTTTTTTGGCCAGGTTAATTCATGTCAACAACAAAAATTAATGAAAAAGTTTCACAATTCTAGCATGCTTGATGGCTTCCTATTTAAAATAAAACCGTAAATAATGTATTTATAGTACATTAGTTATCAGTACTGCCCTCTACCTGTAGCTTTACCCATACTAATTTCTTTCATAACAGACACATCTGGATCATTTGAATGTACTTCAAGTTTTTTCAGACTGACGGTAGGTTTCATTTCCTGAAGTTGTTTTAACACAAGTTCAGTGCAATCTTTAAGAGTCTTGTCTAAAACAATTTTTACATTATCACTGCACTGAAGCTGTGATGGATTGGCAAACTGTACAAAGGTTTCACTTTCTTTACAAGAACATACATGATTTCCACTAGTCACAGCAGTCTTATCAGTATTTTTTCTTGAATTTGAATGGGATCCTTTCTTATTTCCACTATTTGGATGGTCTTTGTCAGAATTTTTCTTCTGCTTCACTGCAGACTCCTCAAGAAACTTCAGAAATGATACTTCAAATCCCATCGGTTTAAATGAGCTCCAGTCAAAAGATGCAGGATGCTCCTCTGTAGTCTGAATGGCAACAGCAGTTTCTTCTTCTTTACGAGTACTATTTAACTCAACTGCCGATGCTGGTTCTGTTTTTTCAACTTTTCTCTTTTTATTTTGGGAGACATTTTTTTCTTTATTAACTCTCTTCAAATTACTTGTTTTTTGTTTTTCTGACTGGCAGGGGTTATTTTCCTGAAAATCATTACTTACATTTGAAGAGGTATGAGCTTGGGTCTCCACACTTGCATTGTCTTCATTTATTAATTTTGTAATAAATAATTCTGTTAGCTCATCCATTTCATCTTTTTCATTTTTTTCACTTTCCCTCTGTGGAACTGTAGCTGTTCTGGAGTTATCATTACTCTCTGATACACATGCATCAGAATTTTTCACATCACTCTTATCACCTTCTTGCTCAGGAGTGTCCTTTAGTTGTGAGTTGCAACACCGTTTGAAGACAATGAGAAGATTACGGTGTTGTGATGTAAATGCCTTTGATAATTTATGGCATTTATAATGTCTTATTATATTGCTTTCACTTGTAACAACTGATGTGCACCCTTTTATCATACATGGATACTGGGTCACAAATCTACTCGTACACTCAGATAAGGCATCATTTCTAGCCTTTATAGAATATACGTGCTTTCCACGTTTCAGAGAATAAGGCTTATTTTCTTCAATCTGCACAATTTTAGCAGTCTTATTTTCTAAATTATTTTTTTTCTTTCGTTTTGTCTTAGGCATTTTGATTCCTTCCTTTCCAGATCTGTGTTTTGTCCCCCGATGCTTAGATTTTGTCTTTTCTTGGTTCGCTTTGCTTGATATATTTTCCTGACCAGGTGTTAATCTTCTTGGCCGAATCAAATGAGCTTTATGTTTGTCATTATGCTTATTAAAAATGTGTCGGAGGAGATTTGACCGAGTTGCATATATACGGTCACAGCCTTCACAGTCACATTTGTATATGCCATCTTCTTCAGTTTTACCTCCCCTGATTCCAATTCCATGATCTGCCTCAAGATGAACAACATAGTTCAAATATGTGGTAAATGAAGACTTACACTCTAACTGGTCACATGGAAATTTCCCAACATCCACAGAAGCAGTCATGCTTTCAATTTCCTCAGGAGTCATTTCATGAAGTTTCATGTAGTGTTGTATCAGGCCAGTAATTGCTTGGAAAATTCGAGAACAGTCACTCACCTGACACCGAAATTCTTTCACAGTCTGTTTGGTTTCAATTTCTTCACTTTCTTTACCAGCTTCACTTTCTTCTTCAACCTCTGCAGAAAATGCAGGTAGATCTGACTTGTGTACAGCCTGGTAATGCAGAATTAAGTTTTGCTGTATAGTAAAAGCAGCAAAGCAACCCTGGTGAACACATCGATAAGGTCTGTAGGGGCTGTATCTTGTTGGAAACTCAAGAGAGTGAGAAACTGGCTTCTTGCGTTTTTTCTCCTCCTTTTCTTTTTTATGTCTCCTAATTTTTCGTCCTTTGGTTTGTATGTTTGTGAGAGAATTTGCATTACATTGTTCTGAAGTAACTGTGATCATCTGCAAGGAATTTTCTGTTTTTTCAGGACTTTTTTTTTCTACAAGTTGTTTTTCTGGGATCACTGCTACATTACTGAGGGCATTCTCCTTCGCTGCTCCCACGTCTAAAGCAGGCTGGAATTCCCTTTTATTTTCCTCTGTCATAGTTAGCTGTCTTTTTACTTGTGTAACTCGTGAGGCTGACAAATTTTCACTCTGAGATTTTCTTCCATAAGGCCTTTTTATTTTTAACTTTACCATTTCTTCTGTTGTAAAATGATGGACCAACTGGCAGTGTGCCCGGAGATTAGAATTTCTTGTAAATGTTTTTGTACAGGTAGGTACTACACATTTAAATGGAGCAAATTTCAACTGATTCTTCTTAATCTCAAGAATCATCTCTGGAGTGTACTGATGAATCTTACCATAGTGCTTAAATAAAGCATCCTTTGTCATAGCACTGTAATTACAGCCTTGGTTTTGACACACAAAAGGTTTATTAACTTTGTCACTAAACTGAATATTGCTTATCATTTCAGAAACTGGCTGAACAACTGTGACATTTGGAATTGGTTTAACAGGAGTGGGAGTCAGAGTCACTGATGTATTTATTAGTACACACTGGGATGCTGGAGTGGACAGGTCATTTTCTAATTTCAATTTCTGCAAGCCTTCTAAAATTTCCTGTATTTGATCCTCCTTATGTAATACTTCAGATGGAGGAATGTTACTTTTTGCTGGCATGACACCTACGAAGGAGGAAAACTGAGAAGAATCAGGTAACTTGTTATTTTGTACAGTGTTTACTGAAGGAAGCTGAATGTTATAATTTATTTGAGCATTCTGTGACGTTTCACCAACACTGTGAGATCCAGTTTTTACCTCAAGTATTTGAGAATTCATAGCACTTTTAATAATTTCAAGGGTCTTTTCAAAGTTTTGTATAACATTGTCTTCAGAAATCTGCAAATCAGAATTTATTGAAGTTGTGCATGAATTCAAAGCCATCATTTGGGAATCACCATTTTCAGTTTTTAATGTTAAAGGTGCTAACACTGTATGGGACTCAAGATTGGTTTTAAAGTTTTCTTTCACATCAGTAATAAATAACTGATTGTCAACACTATTTAATTTCTGTGTTAGGTTTTCCACCAAACCCTGAGGCTCACAATTTGGAATTACATTTGAATGGAGGTTACTAGTTGGTATCTCGATACTCTTTGCTATAAGTCCCATTGCTGTTAAGTCACTTGTTACCAAGTTTTGGGAAGCATTAGGTGCAATTAGGGGAGGAGCAACTTTCTTCCTTCTCTTTGAAGCACTGTTTCCCTTTTTATTTAAATGACCAGACCTTGTGTTCTGAGGACCACTTATAACTGAAACACGTGAACTGTTATTGGTAAAATTTTGTGACGGCCCGCTAGAATTAGGGAATGAACTAGAACACAAACCATTTTCAACAGTCTTCAGTAGTAAGTCATTTGTTGGGAAAACGGGCAAACTGCTGCATTCCTCAATAGAGGAAGTTTTGGAGTTTGGTGTCCTATTCTGGTTTGTCAGCAGGGGGTTTGGGTGGCATACAGTCTGCAACAGGGGTGGTACAGCTGGATTTGGCATCACTGTTGCATTTACTTGTGCTGCATCTGGAACACAACCTGCTGGAACATGAGAAAGGATTTCAGAACCCTCAAATGTACTGGGAATGCCAGCAGTTTCCAAAGCCTGTTTAATAATTTCACTTCCTTCTTGGCTAACACTGGTACTAAAGCTAGTCACACCAGTCCGAGGAAATGTATTTGGTAAAAATGTTGAGCGATTTTCAGCAGCAAGAAGTTGCAGGAACGATGGATCTTTAAAACATGCTTCTGGACTGAAGGTAGACGGTTGAGGCTGCTGCAAATTTACTGCATTTGTGGAGAGAATCATGCTGGCAAGAAGAGAAGGCTGTCCATTATTCTGTAGAAGTTCTTGAGCAATTTCTGCTCCATCCAGTGGTTTACAGTAAGATCGCTTAGATAAGTGTCCACCCAGAGATCTGGGATTAGTAAAAGCCCTGTAACATCTGCTACAGATAAACTTCCCATCTCTGATAATTGCAGGCCATTTAGCCCTTTTGTTGTGCTTGGGTTTTCTTTCCTTCCCATTTGGGCCCCGCCCACGGTCTTTTTTAACTTTTTCAGGTGCAGACTGTTGGGCACTGGTGCTATTAAAGTCATTTGCAACACTGACTTGTGAAGGAAAAACTGCATTTTCACCATTACCTCCCTTTAAAAAGGAGGAATTAGTGTTTCCTTCAGTCTGTGAGGAAAAATGATTTGTATTGTTTTCCAGTTGGGAAAAAACAGAATTAGCCCCACTCTCTGCTGGTGAAGGGAAGAGAGACATTGAACTACTTTCCGCAGGTAGAGGAAGGAAAGGATCTGAACCACTGTCAATATTCAAAGGCAAAACTGTTTTGGTTAGATCTTCCATTTGTGCTGGCAAGGTAGTAGTAGATAAATTTTCCATCTGGGGACATATAATACCACCACCTTGTTCATTTTTATCCTGAGAAGGTATATTTGGATTTATGACACTTTCCACTGAGGGCAGCAGTGGAGCTGACACACTTGTTAAATGAGCTGGAAAAATGGAAGGCGAGACATGCTGCAACTGATTTGAACAAGTAGGATTCCCGTTGGCTTTGGTCTGTGGTGTAAAAAATGCATTGTTAGAGCTGCTCACCTGTGATGGCAAAAAATAAACAAACTTTCCATTATTTGGTGTATTTAAATTGTTAGATTTCTGACCTTTTTTACTTTTGCGCTGCATTTTAAATGCAGCATACTGGTCAGGGTGTGCTGTCTTCATGTGTTTCCCAATACTCTGTGAAGAATTATAGGTTCGAGTACATCCCTCAACCTGGCAACTGAATTTCTGAACTGGCGCTTTTGGAGGCACTGATGGAGTTCCTAAAGAACTACTTGGGTTGGGCTGTGGTGGAACAAATGTGATACTTTCCAATGTCTTAAGAGGTAAATTATAAAGATTGGATGATGTTTTGACATTACTTCCACATTCAAACTTGGAAGCTGGTAAACTGTTTGGAAAGCCTGCCTGATTTTGCACAGAAAAGGTCATTAGGTTGTTCACTTGTCTTTCTAAGTTTTGTGGGGTAAGGTCACCTATTTTGAGGGTTTCTGAATTTACTAAAGAACTCTGAGTAATCTGGGCTTCATTAAAGCAATCCTGCTTTCTTTCTTGAAAACTTGGACGACACAAATCATTACAAGTATCTCCACCTGCTGTATGTAAGTTTGTGACCAGTGATTCACTAGTGCCTTCCACAGTTGAGTTTTCTTGTTTTCCAAAGTTATCCTCAATCCCCTGATTGAGGGACACTTTAATGGACACAGCTACTTCACTGGCCTGAAGCAGAGGAGTAGTCACAGAGTTCTCCAAACCATTTGACAATGGTCCATCAGCTGGCCTGAGCTCTGATGCAGAAATCTGGTCTTCTCTGGTCACAGCTGATTCTGCTTTGATTTTATCCCAAGCATCACGTCCATCTGTCAGTAAGGTGTTTTCAATATTATTTTCTGAAGGAAGCACAGACCTCTCTTTCTCAAAGCTCACTTCTGTGTTCGGATTCACTTTAGAAGGCTGAACGAAATCTCCAGATGAAGTACGCTGGTTTTCAGGAGGCAGCACTTTTTCAGGAGTACTGTGATCGTCCAGATGCTTTTCTAGCTCACTCTGAGAACGATAAACTTTACCACAACCTGTGAACTTACAAGTATAGGTATTATAATGCTGTGCTTCATGATCATACAGTAAATAAGCTTCTGAAAAAATTCTGCCACATTTAGGAAACATACACTTTGCTCTAAAAACTTGATGTTCCTTTCGGTGTGTTAAGAGCTCTGCGTAACTATTAAAACCAGCCTTACATTTCATCTGTATACAGATATATGGTTTACTGCCACAGTGCATTTGTAGGTGATCATTAAGATGAGTAACACTTACAAAATGCCGTCTACAGTACTGGCAAATAACTTTTTTGCTTTGCATTTCAAGAAAGCGCTTGGCATCTTCATTATCCTTATGCCCCTTTACATGAGCAATTAAATTTTTAAAGTACTTAAAGCCCTTTTTACAAAAAGTTACAGGGCAATTAAATTCATTAACAGGTACTGGTTTTTGGACTGGGATTACTTCTGGTTCATAAGATTTATCTTTGTCATCATTCTCATCATCTGAACCATCATTGTCATTAAATACTATGAAGTCTGTTGAATAGAGACTATTCTTTTTTATAGGCCGCTGTTCCTGCTTGGTCACAGCATTAGTTTTCTGATTCTCGTTGGTAGTTGTGATCTTAGGTGGCCTCCCCAATCTTCTTAATGGTTTCATAGCTGCTAGTCTCTCTTTACTAGATTGTTTAACATGCAATGTGACATGAGGGACAAAAGTTTCTTTAGAATTGAAGTTCTTTGCACATATAGGGCAACTGTAAATCCCATCTTTGTAATGTTTTTGAGCATGTCGTACTATTCTATGACCAAGGAATTCTTTGTCACATAGCACACAATATTGCATGTAAGCTTGCCAATTCCTAAACCTAGCAGAAATAAATCCCCTCTCTCTTAACTGTTTTATCTCTCTCTTCTTCTGCTTTTCATCACAGATGTCTTTAAGAAGGCCAGAATTAGCACCAATTCCACCAGAAAGTCCATTCATAGAAGTTTCTTTAATCTCTTCCTGGTAGTCCACTACTTTCTCATAAACTTCACTGTCGTTTAGTTCATCTATTGAAGACACAATAGATGCTTCTTCCCCCATTAATGCAAGACACTGTCGTTTTAACGTTTTCCAATCCCAGAATTCTGGATCAAAGGGCCACTGAGTTTTCAATACAAGTAGGAGCTCACAGCGTAGAGAATTTGGTATTGGAAGATTCTCTTCATCATATTTCTGGTCTGGCTGGTTATACAGCATCTCCACAGCATAATATGCATCTACTGTAGGCTCAATAAGAAATTCACTCAGCTGACAAGCACGTTTAACCTCCAGATCATCAGGCAACAAGCATGAAATGGTCTTGCAAATAGATATTTTCACTTCAGTATTTTCTGTAGATTCCAAACGAAGGGCTTTTACACATAATTCTATACAGGTGGCAAGTCCAGCCCCTTCAGTCTGTGAAAAAGCAAACAGGAAATGTTAATTTAATCTATACTAACCAACACATATTTGTGAATTCAGTAATTTTGAAACTAACGTTTGCTACTCTTAAATTTTGCAGCTGCAACATATGAAATGCTGCCTCTTCTAAAGCACTATACCTTAGCTGTGTGTGTGTGAGAGAGAGAGAGAAATGAACTATAAAGAATAGCAGGAGAAAGACAAGCATTGGGAATAAAGAGAAGACCTGGGTATAAAATCACCTAAAATAGCTAGGCAAACCTGGAAGTTACTAACTTCTCTAATCGTTCACAGCCCACTTATAAAAATCAAAATAGCATTTAAACTTCGTAAAATTGCTATGAAAATTAATGAATACTATGTATCAAAAGTATATGATACAGTTTAGTATAATGTCTGGTACATAGCAAGTGATCAATAATATCAACTTTATCTCAAATCTTATTTCCTAAGTTTGTATTTAGAATCCTTCTTAAATAAAAACCCAATTACAGAACTGAGGAAGTCCCTGTATTTCCTAATTTACTAGAATGAAAGGAGATTTTCACTTTTAACAGAATAAAGTTAACTTGATCCTTCACGGGGGGCGGGGTGGGGGAGTGTGGGGGGGTGGGGGGGTTCTATTATACACTGGCTGAATGCCAAATCACTTACCTCATTGTTGAACCATCTTAAAAATCAGAAGTACAAGGAGACACAATAAATGTTTTTCCTTTTGAATAAGCATCTTGAACTATTATTTTAAGATAGCAGTAATGAAGGTAAGAGTCATTTGAAGGTAGAGGTAGTGAAGAGATAAAAATGGGTTTTAAAAGGACTAAGAGGACATAAATATAAGAAATAAACCAGTATAAGATGTGGTCACATTCATGGAATGGAATATGTATTATACCAGATCAAAAGGCAGAGAAGAGATAAGTAAAAAAAGCTGACAGGGCATTTTCACAGGCTAAGAAGGAAATAAAATATTTTAATCAACCAGCTTAGATTTGTGGGCCAATACGAAAGTGAGGGGAGGATACGAAATTGGCTTGACTTCATGAAAAGCAAGGGTAAAAAGACCAAGAAGAAAATGGACAATAGATGATACTTATTTTTAAAAGTGACAGTGAGGAAAGGACAACAGGAAAGAAAGGACAATAGGGACCATATGGTTGTCTCCAGCTTTTATGTCAAAACCATATTATTTATTTTCTACTATTTTGAGATAAATCTAAGCCAGAAAACTTTAACTGTAAAACATCTGTACCTCTGTTACATGCCTTAGGGGCTACTACTAATAATGGATAATTAGGTCACTCCTTTCTCATAGTATGAAGGGGGAAAAAAGATGTGGTGAGGAAAGGTATGTATTATAGAGAGGATGTCTTGGAGAAATCCAAGGTGAAGTCAACCATAAAAATGATATGAAGTGATAATGAAGACATATACCAGAAGGACTAGCGCGTATGTACAGAACAAGAATTGTGGAGAAGGATGTTTTTCTTTAGAAAATTCAGGAAATTATAGAGGAAGAAATGACTTTAAGAAAGGTTTCAGGAAGCCTGTTTTGTGGATGCCATCTGCACTGAGGAAGAGGGACTGTAACTATTCTGTCATGTGACTGTTGATCCCTTCATAAACAACGAAAGCAGATTCAAAAATTCTACTTACTGCTTAAAAAATGCAAGTAAAATTATTTCAGAGAGAAACTCAACAGTTCTAATACAGTCTGCTATTGGATTCAAGGGTGATTTCAACTCATTAAGGGCAAATGGCTTTGAATAAATTTGCTTTAAAAATACCTTAATGTTGTAATTAAATGTGAAATCTTAATGCCAATGAAACTACAACAATGTTTTTTATTCTTGTGACTTTTTCATCTTTGTGATTAAAAATCGTTTATAGGTAAATAAGTGTTTTTAAAGATGAGTTTGAATAATTTCCCATAAATATGTAATTAACAATTAGCCCATTAAAAACTACTTAATTCCAGGGCGCCTGGGTGGCTCAGTGGGTTAAGCCTCTGCTTATGATCTCAGGTCATGATCTCATGGTCCTGGGATCGGGCCCTGCATTGTGCTCTCTGCTCAGCGGGGAGCCTGTTTCCCCCCACCCCCGCCTGCCTCTCTGCCTACTTGTGATTTCTCTCTCAAATAAATTAATAAAATCTTTTTAAAGAATCTTAATTCCTATCATTAGTTAATAAAATTTACTGATAATACCAACTTGAATTTAAGAATGACAGATGAAAGTTAAGTGCTAAAAACTGAGAGGAGGAATATAGAATCACCCCCCACTGACAATGATCCAGCATGAGGCAACCTTCTAAAAGATACAAGATTTTATCTTTGGTACTCCCCACCCCCAACTTTTCTGTTCCTTTCCTCTGACTGCCTAGTATCCTTGACCCAAAACTACCCAAGGCTTAAAGACTGATTAGCTTCCCCGGGTACATCCTATTCAGCCTTCTCCATCCACACACAGCAACATGTCTTAACCTGCTTTAAAATTCTTAAGTGGTTACCTTTGTACCTCAGATATATATTCTTAATGGGGAATACAAAAAGGCCTTCACAGTCTTTAAGTATGCCTCATCTGGTCTAGATTTATCTTTTATCTTTTGCCTTATCCAAATAGCCTATATTCTAGGTAAACTAAGCTAACTATATTTCCTCAAATATGCCATTCTCTCATTTGTCTTGATACCACTTGTGATATTGTGATATAAGAAATACATATATTTTTTGGTTTTCATCCAGGGTTCCCAGCAAGTATCTCCTGAAACCTTTGTAATTTCCTAAGTGATAAGAGCTATATGGGCATCTTTTGTTCCCAGCTCCTGAAACAGCTCCAGAGCCTTAAACTGTGAAACAGGTGCTGTTACTAATAAGGTCCCTTTAACCACAAAGAAGTTTATTTATGTTAATGAGGCAATTTTTGGAAAGCCCCTAGATAACCACCGGATGGGGGCTGACAGGGAAACAAACCTGTGATTACAGGGTTGGAACTTTCAGCTCTTACCCACACTCCCATCCCAAGGAAGGGAGAAAAGGCTGGGGTCTGAATCAGTTGCCAGTGGTGGCTGATGATTTAATCAATTATGCTTATGTAATGAAGCCTCTGTAAAAAACCCAAAAGAATGGGGTTCAGGGATCTTCTGTACTGGTAAACATATGGAGATCTGGGAAGGCAGCTTGCTCCTTGCCCTATGCCTATCTTTCATCTGCTTCTTCCTGGGTTGTATCCTTTCATAAAACCAGTAATCTAGTAGGTAAAGTGTCTTCCTGAATTCTGTGGGCCACTCTAGCAAATTAATCAAATCTGAGGAGGTGGTTGTGGGAACTTCTGATTTTAGCCAGTTGGTCAGAAGCACAGATGACAAACTGGACTTGTGATTAGCACCTGAAGGGGTGTATGTGTGGGTGTGTGTGTGGCAGTCTTGTGGGACTGTGCTATCTCTTGGTAAATAGTGTTAGACTTAAGTTGTAGGATACCCGGCTGGTATCCACAGAATCAGATATCTGCTTGACGCAGAGACCATCCCCACACATTTGATGACCCAAAATGTGAGTAGTGAAGAGAGGAGAAAAGTTTTTTTCCATATACCACTTTTCATGCTTTTTCTATTACTAGGAACACTTTCCCCTCCCACTCTGTGTGGCTACCACACAGAATCAACACAGACAAGTGGGTTAGAATGCCCACCTCTTTTATTCATTCAGCTACTTTATACCAGGCACAGTGCTAAGCAATGTGCTGACAGGAGTCTCAGCACTCCACCAAAACAGACCCATACACCATATTGCAACTGTTTATGATTCTCCATTAGTAGACTAGGAAAGCCTTAGGGCAGGGCTGTATTTTTCAATTTCAACGGTCTAGGAAAAAGCACGAATAAACTGTCCAATAGCTCCTGGAATTCTGAAAGAGGGCTGCCAGTTAACCCAAATCACTAACCTTGAGACTAAATTACATCATGTGAAAAATAAGGAGATACACTAGAACCTAATTACCAGAGCATTAACTTAAAGGTTTCTTTCAGTTCTTAAACAATAATAATCTATGATTCTAGAGTTTTTCTGTTTTGTTCTGAGAGAGAGTATGGCGCACACATGCCACTGGGGGTAGGGGCACAGAGAAAGAAATCTCAAGCAAACTTCCCGCTGAGCTTGGAGCCCAATTCGGGGCTCGTTCTCACTGAAATCAAGAGTCAGATGCCTAACCAACTGAGAAACCCAGGTGCCCTATGATTCTAGTTTTAAGATAAAACCTCTAGGGGAACCTGGTGGCTCAGATGGTCAAGCAATTGCCTTTAGTTCAGGTCATGATCCCAGGGTCTTGGGATGACCAGATCGATAGGCAGCCTGCTTCTCTCTCTCCACTGCTTGTGCTCTCTCTCAAATGAATAAAATCTTTAAAAATAAATAAATAAATAAGACCTCTGTCTAATCAGATTTCAGAAAATAAAAAACAAAGGGAAGAACATTTTATGCAATAGGAAACAAGATTTTGGGGGCAGAGTAATTGGTTAGCAGGTTCCAAGTTATTCTTGTGAATAGGTGAGCTCCCCTGACCCAACTTTCTAAGCTATTATTCATGCTTTTAACTGCTTTTTTATGGGCTTTACTTCTAAACCTAAAGTCTCTCCACAAAGGTACTATTCAGCAGAACTGTCCATGATGATAGAAGTATTCCTAATCCTATTCAATGTCACTAGCCCCATGGAACTACTGAGCACCTAAAATAAAGGGTTACTGGATACCTTAATGGACAGTATAGCTCTTGTCCAAGTTTTTCCCTCTCCAACACAATCTCCTTATTAGTGGGGTGTAAGGTTGAGGGAGGAGAGTCATTTTTACCTAACTTCCTTGATTAATCTAAGTAAGAAATGAAATACAAAGTGGTTACAGTTACCAGGTGGTCAAGAGAAAGTCACCCAATCTGCCAGGCTTCTAGTTTCAAAGTCCTTCCACTTTGCTATACTGCTCTTGAAGTTAGACATAAAGCAGTGGCACAACCTGTATTTTAAAATTGCACAATAATTTTTAAAGAAACTTAATATTAAGTTCTTTTTATTACCTGCAGCACAATATATAAAATGAAAAATCAGAATGAATTAACAAGGTTGACAGACAAAAACTATATAGATGAATTCACCCCTGTTCTTTACTCCTGAAAGAGAAATTCTATTCTGAAATTATTTTAAGAGAAAAAGGGAAATATGTAAGATTTACTGATCAACTACAGATTTTTAAAAGTTACTTTTAAAGGGGGAACAGGAGAGTATCTTTTGGTCTGTCTTTCAAAAAAAAAATTACAGGTGAATTAAAAAATACTTCTTGAGGCTTCTGGGTGGCTCAAGTGGTTAGAAGTCCGACTCTTGAGATCAGGTCATGATCGCAGGGTCCTGTGATGGAGATTTTCCCTCTCCCTTTCCGTCTGCCCATCCTCCCCCATTCGTGTGTTCTCTTTCTCTACATAAATAAATGAATCTTAAATACTTCTTTCAAGCTGCATCCCCATTCGTAAGGATTCCTAAACACTGTTTGGCACCCCATTCTACATAATATTGGCAACTTTAGCAAATGTCTTCTGTGTACATTTAAAATGGAAACCAACTGCATTACTACAAGAGTTACTGTAAGAAAATAAATTAATTCTGGGGTGCCTGGATGGCTCAAGTGGTTAAGCATCTGCCTTCACCTCAGGTCATGATTACAGGGTCCTGGGATTGAGCCCCATTGTCAGGCTCCCTGCTTAGCAAGGAGTCTGCTTCTGCCTCTCTCCCCTGCTGGTGCACACTTGCTCTCTCTGTATCTCAAATGAATAAATTTTTTTAAAAAATCTTAAAAAAAATTAATTCTGTAAAACTCGGACTCCAATTGAGATAATTAGAAACATATATGTAACCTCTGCTTACCACTTTCCTCTTAAGTTATATCTAATCTGTTTAATCTACTTATCAAGTGTTTTCATTTCAATAACTATGTTTTTTATTCCTAGAAGTTTTTTTTGACTCTTTAAAATCTGCTTGGTCATTTTGATAGTATCTTTTTTTCTCATGCTTTACTTCCTTATTTTGTCTTTAAATATATGTATTTTTTCCATAACTGCGTTAAACTGTTACGCAAATAATTCTATTCTTTTTCTCTACTGAAATTCATTCATGTCACTGTTTCATATGCTTTACTAATTTTTTTTTTTAAATTTTGTGTGTGTGTGTGTGTGAGAGAGAGAGAGAGCCGCCACACACACACACAGGCAGGTAGAGGGCAGAGGGAGAGGGAGAAGTAGGGAGAGCCTGATGTCCGGCTTGATCCCAGGACCCTGGGATCATGCCCTGAGGTGAAGGCAGCTGCTTAACCAACTCAGCCACCCAGGCACCCCAATGTATAAATCCTGATGGTTAAATTTATGTCTTTAAATAGTCTATTTAATTCTACTGTTATTTTTCTCTTGACAAAATTCCCTCATGACAAACTGTTGTATGTTCCATAATTCTTGATCATGAACTCATCTTAACCAGGGCTTTACCTGAGAATCCAGCACTGAGTATATGTCCCTTCAAAGAAGTTCTGCATTCTGCCAGGTGTTACCAGCCCAGTACTCCACTCTTAAAACCTTCTTAAACATTACTTACTTGGCATGGGGATTTCTGGACTATATAAATAGGGTAAATTTAGGCCACAAATCTGTGTGAGGGTAGACCTATGGTTACAACTTAAGGGAAACATTTTTCCTTCTCTGACCCACAGCCTAGTAGAACATGCACAAACTTTCCCATTATCTATCTGTAATAAAAAGCAGCATTTTTCTTGTCTACTTTTTCAAAGAAATTATAGAACTTTGCAGGTGGGACAGGAAGAGACAGACTGCTGAGTCCCAACTCCCCAACTGGTGAGGGCCCATAAAGCTATCTCCCATCCCAACATGCAAATTCCTTGGTTACTGCAAGTAGTAACCTATCCCTATACCCATCAGGCCAGGAGAGACCCAGCAGCAGCTTAAGCTTTCTGCTTCAGAAAGCTTTAAGTTCCTCTTCATTTTGGGCCTATGGATTCTCCCTAACATTCCTGCAATCATAGATGCTATATATCAAAAGAAGTATTTATTTTATTTCGCCGAGTATGTTGGGGCACTTTGTAGAAGGATTTTTAGATAATGTAATCTGCCAAACTGCTAGCAAAGGAAGCTATCTCCATCTCTCTCTCTATACTTTCTTAAATTTCTATAAAGCCAATTATCAAAATAGTGTTAACACCTAGCAGCAAAAGTTGTCAAATGATAAAATAGCAGTATATGCATATTACTTTTCTTTAAGTCAAGAGCAAGCCCCTGGCTCTCATTTGTACTTTTAAGTTTTTCTGTTATCAAATGACTATTATAAGACTAATTAAAGCAATGTTCAAAACTCTAAATGAAATAACAGAAGTCAATGGAAGAGGTGCCAAAATAATAAAGTTTTTATTAAAGGTAATTAATACATCTTAAATTGAGAAAAAATAGCTTGATCATTCTTACCTCTGAATTAATAACTTTAATCAGGAAGAAAATGTGATATACTGTCTTGGTTAACAGAGAAAGTTGCCGACATCTTTCTAGGTACACTTGTATAGATGGTTCTACTCTTTGCTGTAATTTACTCCAAAAGAGAGTGAGCTCCCTAAAAAAAAGTATAAAAATAAGTTGGAACAATAATGTAGTAATCATGGACTATATTGGTCCAGTCATTACATTTGAAATTAAAACAGGTTTTAGATTCCAAATTCTACATGTGGAAATTAAATTTAAATTAGATATAAAATATAAAGTATATTTCAATTTTTTTAGAGACTAAATAAAATCAGGATATCATTCTTTTAATATTTTTCAATGTCAGAAAAAAGCAATACCCGTTATTAGTAAAGCACCTCTCATTTAAACATGTTATACAAATGGTATCTGAGCCACATTGATCTATACAGATCAATGCTGTATTTTTAAAAGCATTTAATTTTGTCTTCTGAAAACTGACCAATTGGTCACTTAAATTTAAAAATTTGTTATTAAATATTAACAATCAATGATGACAAAGAACTCAAAAGAAAGTAACTTAACTAATTTCTGTCAAATTGGTGAAATAATAAATTAACTTTGAAAAATGAACTTTGAAATTTCAAATACAATTAGAATGTATGTTTCACAGAAAATAATCCTATGAAACGATGAATTTTCCTCCCTTTTACCTATGGTCCTATTTCTCTTCTGTCCTCTGTGGTTAATTTCCACAAAACTCTCCTTCCTTTCTTCAACTTTTTTCACCAAGTAATCTCCTCAATACAGGCCTTTCCTATTATTATTTCCTCAGGAACTCTGCCCTTTCATCACCCACTTGAATAACTTGCTCATTTACTGGATTTTAACCTATATACTGACGACTTCAAAATGTCTCTCCAGTCTTGACCACTTTCACCTCTCTAGTTCTTTATAAGACTTCTCCAATCTGATCTCTTCTGAAACCTGAAACTTAATATATGAAAAAGATGATTAACATTCTTTCCAGTTCACCATCTTTGTAACTTAATGCATCATTATCACTGACCCTATAAAAGCCTCTGCTTTCTATTATCCTAAAGACTGTTTGTTCAACATTTTTTCAACCCATCCTATATCCATAAGGAAGCCTTCTTAACTTCCCAGATGGACTGTTAACTGGCTTTCCAGTTGACTTTTCAAGTTCAACTCTGTCCTGCCACTTTCCCCCAACCATCCTCACTATTAAGACCCCAAAGCATTCTCAAGTACTTGTATTAAATAGCATTTCTTAAACATAAAATTTTTTTACCCCTCCACTTAAGAACTTTTAATAGATGCCTTCATTGTAATGAAATTCAGACTCTGATGAATTTTTCAAAGCAATGTAAGAGTTAATTTTTAAGTCACTACTAATATTTATATTACATGGAAAATCTACTTCTCCTCAGTTAAATGCATGCTTTTATTATCCCTTCATAATCTTTCTACCTTTTATATCAATCTTCTGTGTACTGCATATATGATTTCCCCTTCATAACAAAACTCAAAACTGCTCAGAAAACCTTTATAACTGTGAACTTTATCCTTCTTTAATTACACACTGATTTAGCTCGCCTATCCCATATTCATGGGATTTGTATGTCATATGTCATTTGGTAAAAATTCTTAACGTCTGAATGTTGCAAACTGAATTTTGTTTCTAATATTACCAACACAACACTGAAGACTAATAATGCTGTTCACTGGCCAGATAAACTGTCAGTTTTAGCTAACACATTAATTTAAGACAGCTGATCTAAAGATTTTTTTTTTTAATCAGTTGAAGTCAACATCTCTATTAGTTGTATGTTATATATAACAGGCTTCTGCACACTTGAAAATGTACCATATAAAGAAATATGCACTCAAGAAGTTAGTGCAGTAGAATGATAAATGAACTTTATTTCCACACATAAATGACTAAGCTAGTTATGTAGTTGGAAGTGTGTAATATGTAGAGGAAAAAATATACACAATCACAGACTGCTTAGATATCTGAAAATATTGTGGCATTAGACAAAATAAACATTTCCTTCATCTTCTAACAACTAAAAATTTCCTGATCATTATTAATCATTATACAACCTTTACTGGTATACTAAGGAGTTGTGTGGTCCTTAACATAGAAAAGTTTTAAAGTTATAATATGAACTACTTCATGGTCAGTCTGAACAGCATGTAATAACTGAAAATAAGCTTTTATAAGCTTTTTGTTTTGATAAGATTTTAAAATATTAAAAAGTATGTTCTTAAGCTCTCTGAATTCTCACAACTCATCTTGTATTCTTATTTAACAAACTTTTCTTTACAAAATAAAACCAACTCACCAAGCACAGTACATATCTCCTTGTTGGAGCTGACGTGATAAAAACGCAGTACATAAGACAAGAGCACTTTTTTCATCACCCTCAGATTCTAAGTTACAAATCATTTCTAGTGCATCTTTGCAGTCAACTTCTGAAATCTAAAGAAAAAAGGATATAGAAAATATGCCATAAAATGGTTTTATTATTAGGATGTATATAATATACTTCTGAATCTTCACTAGATATTTACAGATCATTTTTTATCAGTAAAAACTCTAGTTTGTCATTACTGGGCTGCAGTAAAGAAAATTTTTCTTCAATTTTTCTTCTGAGAACCAACTACTTTCATAAACTTTAAAAATACTTATTTATCTGAAATAACTATTGCTAATTATAAGTACCCTCTACCCATTAATCAGGACTACGATGAAAAAGAAAAGCTGTATTTCCCCCCCTTTATCTGGTAACTTAAAAAGCATTAAAATCAGCAGAAAGACACAGAAAGGTATGCTGGATATACACTAATAAAGTGTCTATTCATCTGAGGGGGAAAAAGTATACTATGAAACATTTTATTTAGTTATACCATCTTTAAATTAAGCTCACCTCAGTGTTCTATAAATCTCCATTATTTTTCTTTTCATATAAATTCATTCCATCTCAAAGCCTGTCAACAGTCATGCATGCATAAGTATAACCTAGATGAAGGCAACTTCTTCATTTAATTACACATGTATTATCTATTACTTATTTTTTGAAAAATTAAAATTACCATATTACAATGACTTAATATGTAAACAGATCTCTATAAGCATTTGCTGTAAGACAAGGATATAAGCAAACAGCATATAATCACAAATCACTGGTGTTCCACAAAATAAAAAGATTAATTCCAATGTGGTATAACTGACAAATGGAAAAAAAAAAAAATGAAGACCAATACAGATGACTGGCACCCATGTACCACAGAGATAACCATGCCCCTCCTTGCTGACCTTCTGTTTATACGGATCAACTTTTGAGTAAAGTGTGTGCGCGTGCGTGTGTATATATGTAAAATGTAATGTGTTCGGGACTGAACAAATGTCTAAATGAGGATAATCTTGAGACTGATCTTTGAGGAGGATAAAGGTTGCATGAGGATAGATTCTGAGGTTCCATTTTATACATTAAGTTGGGCTAGGAAACTCTAAAACAAGACAAGACCCAACTCTGAGTCTGTGTATTTACCAACCATGACTTCTTACAGGAATGATGAAGTTAGTGGCCAAGTTAAAACTGAAACCTTTGTCTTGGAATTCCCCAGTGCAGTGCTCTTTCCATCTTTCATCTCTTTCTAACAAATCTTTAAGTGACCCCACTTAAAAAAAAGGGCTGATCAATATATAATCATACAATGGATATTTTCAAATATTCTACATTGTTAAGTGCATTATCAGACGTATTTTATTATTTAATCATAAATTTCCTACTAGGTAGGTATTATCATTAACATTTTATAAACAATGAATGTGACGTTCAAAGAAGTTATGTTAATTTGCCCAAACTGCAAGTCAATTAAGCAGTAGAGCTATAAATCAAATTTTGTCTAACTGGCATTAAACACTCAAACTCTTTCCATTTCATCACATTATCTTCTATTGCAAGCTGTGTTAACTTTAAACAATTATCCCATTATAGACATGCGGACAAATGTTAGAAGTCACCCTGTTAAGTTTTATTTTTTCATGTTAATAATAATAATGGCAGCTACTATTTATTTATTAGTGCCAGCTTCTTCAGAAATTGCACTGCTAACCAGCACAACAGGTTGCCTGATAGATATTACTACTAACTTTCTAGAAATAAGGTTCAGAGAAGTTAAGTTACTTGCTCAAAATCACATGCTTACTTAATTAGTGGCAGTCAAGATTTTAACCCAGGTACAGCTTCAAAGTCTGCTCTTTCCAGAACTCTCCATGCATAAGCATACTGAGGCCTTTTATTGCTAAATATTGACCCTTTACACGTTCTGCTTTAATAAAAAATCTTATATCCTGACAGTGTGATTTGTTTTGAATCTGGTCTTTTGTTGTTTTTGTTGTTCTAAAACCTAAGCTAATCATCTTGAATGCTCAAATGATGCAAAATGTATACATTATATATATATAAGGAAATTCATTTCCCCAATGACATTACCTATATTAGCTTGCACTTAGTAATTAGAAATACATATATATATTTGTATTAAAAAACAGCCTCAATGTTTATTTCACATATATACAACATATCAAACTGAAACATGTGCCATATTCAGTAATACAGAAAACCTCACTTTTTAAAGGTATGCTAGGAAAACAATTTTTAGTGTGTACTTCCATAGCTTTCATTTCCCTGATTTGCCACTATATGGTCCTCTCGAAAAAAACAGGACACAAAAGAGAATGACAGGGAAAACCGAAACCATATTTAAACTAATGGATGACTGAATTCAAACCATGAAAGTACCAGTCAAATATAGCTATCAATGAACAAGAATTATTTTTTTTAATCCAAGGCAGCACAAAGTAGGGATTACCATTAAGTAGGGATGACTATATAGTATAGATACCTTTTCTCTATTGCTTTGAAAAATGAGCAAAAACTTAAACACCAGAAAATTTAGAACTGTGAATAAATTTTCAAAGTCAGAATGATCTGTTTGTTAAAGACATATTATGCTCCCTCTGTAAAACAAAAATCATTTTAAGAATGTGAATAATGATTTTTATGTTTTAATATGGCTCTTTATGCCAGGTATTCGAAAAGCACAGAACATTTCAACAGTATTCTATATACAATTGCCAAGTGTACTTTTAAAATGTATTGGCTTTAATCACATTTTAAGAAGTCTTGCTTATTAACATAAAATTGCTTTCCAATTAAAAAAGAAGTTAGAAGGTGCCTGTGTGGCTCAATTAGTTGAGCATAGGACTCTTGGTTTCCTTGATTTCAACTCAGGTCATGATCTCATGGGTCGTGGGATGGAGCCCCTGGCCCTCCACCTCCCACCTCCACCTCCCTGCTAGGCAAGGAGTCTGCTTAAAAGATTCTCTCCTCCTGCCCCTCCCCCCACTAACCCTCTCTCTAAAATAAATAAATCTTTAAAAAAGAAAAAAGAACTTAAATGGTAACCCTATCATACCGAAAAAAATAGTATCAAATCATAAGCTATTTTTTAACTCTCAGGCAAGCAAAAATTTAAAAGACAAATAATCTCCAGTGTTAGTAAAGAGGAAATTTCATATACTGTTTATGGGAGCCTAAACTGGCATAATCTTTTTTGTATGGTAGCATGACTCTTTAATTAGTTTAAAACGTGTAGACTCCTTAATTCAGCAACTGTTTCCAGAAATTTGCCCTACCAGTGTACCACTGACAAGAACGAAAGGATGTATATATAAGGAAACCATTTAAATGTCATCTAGTCTGACCAAAGATATCACAAATCCATACTATGGAATTATGCAGCCATGAGAAAGAATGAGGTTGATTTATATGGAATGATATAAAAGGACGTCCATAGTAAATGGGGAAAAGTGAACAGCAGGCAGGGTGTGCATATGTATGTTTGGAGCATATAAAAATATATGCATGTGCATAGAAAAGAATCAGGTTATATATCAAATTTCAAACTGAATGATTACTTGGGGGAGCATTAAATGGAGAAGGGATGGTTAGAGAGAAAGAGGATTTTACTTTTTAAATTCTGTGTTTAAGGACAAAACCAAGAGCTATACTGGCTCTAAACAGTTCTAAAATACTACAACACTGCTCACTTTGTTTTATACCTATACCAAGAATACGGGCCAAGGTTTTCCTTCCAGAGAAGCCAGATAAACACTCATCTCTCTTAGCCCCATTCCTCAGCCATCTACCAGTGCTAGCTGCTATTTCTATTACAATGAAAGGATCCTGAAAATCCTAGTCGATTCCTTGCTTACTGGCTTCCCTGAACAAGGATTTCCTCAAAAGGACCACAGAATTCAGGCCATGGTTGACTCTCTCCGATATCTCCTCCTACCACACACAAACGAATGGGTAAAAAAACTCAAATGTGGGGCGCCTGGGTGGCTCAGTGGGTTAAGCCGATGCCTTCGGCTCAGGTCATGATCCCAGGGTCCTGGGATCGAGTCCCGCATTGGGCTCTCTGCTCAGCGGAGCCTGCTTCCCTCTCTCTCTCTCTCTGCCTGCCTCTCTGTCTACTGTGATCTCTGTCTGTCAAATAAATAAAAAAAACAAAACAAAACAAAAACTCAAATGCTTTTAAGAACCAGACAGGTAAAAGCAAATGAATGTGAGAGAGAGAGCATACCTCTTATGAAGGGGGCAATATCTTTGGGTAATTGTTCCAAAGTGACTACCTTCCCTTGGGGCAAATACAGGCCTTGGTGACAGCCAATCTTAACCCACTTCACATGGAACAATGAAGAGAAAATTTCTATTATTTGTAATAGGAACATAAAAGAGTAACCAAACAATCTCTAAGCAAAAGAGGACTTTTAACAAGGAATGCATAGACTTACACATATCCTGTCCTGTTCTGCACTTTAAGATCTAGTGTAGTTTCTGGAGTAGGGTACAGAAACTTTTGGTGAACTCTGCTTAAAAACAAGGAATGCCTTAATTCTATCTGCTTAATGTAAGAAGAAAAAAAAAACGATATCAGAGATACCTGAGGCCCTCACAGAGAAATTTCCTGAGGATCTCCCAGAGCAAGCTAGGCTGCTGCTACTCAAATCTGAAAAATTAAACCAAATGGGAACTTAAAGTTCAGTTCTACAAAATCTTTTGACTATTCAAGAGTTAGAAATACAGATTTTTCCTGCAGATTACAAATTCATAGCCTTCAACTTCAAGCAGGGGCTTTAGAGCTAACCTAAAGTCCCTACATTTAGATAGTTTCCTATCAGAAGTTAAGGCCAAGACTTATGCCTTAACTTACCTAACCCCCCAGGGCTTAGACAGCACACATCATTCACGTAATAAAAATCTGATGAAGGGAAAATAGATAGATGGACAGACTGACATAAGGGCAAGAAATGAACTGATAATTAAAGCTTTATTAAGGAGCTGAAAAGTATCTAAGATATAGCAGCAACACAATAATTTAAGAATTTTAGAAAAACTCTTAAAATTCAAAAGCTATCCCAAGAAACTTTGCCAATTAACTGTCTACATAGCTATTCTGAACTAATAAGAAACCTTCGATCTTCTATATGTCCAAACTAATGATATAATTTCTTAGGCTACAACCCTTAGCTCTTCTCTGTCTAGCCTAGGAATTGCCAGACATCACTCTTCCCAGTACCCTCATTATCCTCACCATCCAAAATAACCTTATTTCTAATCTTGGCCCAAGCCTACCATTTTCCTCTTCATTTTCTCAAATTAAAAAAAAAAAAAATCACAAAATTATCACTACTATTACCACCTCTAACCTCATGTAGGCATTCAGCTTTTTGTCTGACGCTATCCTTCTTCCAGACTGATTACAGTATCTGTCTACACAGCTGATTATGCAAGCTCTCTTAATTGTCTTGGTTTGTATCTCAACTCTTCCTGTTACACATCTTTAAGTGTGTCCTTTAGTCATTTTCTTCTCTCTATTGCTCTGAGGTTGAAGGATACTTGTATTAGAGATACAAGACACTTGTGTGCATTAAATGCTCAGTCAACACTGTTAAACATTATAGTTTTTTTTATCTAAATTATTTAAATACATATTCCCTGTATCTTACTCAGAAACTTTTAATTTTCCTACCCTGTCTCCAATTTCATTTTGGAAATATGAGTCCTCCAAAATCCAAACTGCCATTTGGACCATGATTCTATCTCAGAATTCTATAGTACAAAACAAATGCATGAATACTATGCTTTATGCCAATCTAGAAGTAAAAAAAGCAAATGTCTCACAGAAAATAAAACTTTACATTAAATATGCAAATAAAAATTTGATCTTAATATATATATATACAGATCTATATGTGTGTGTGTGTGTGTGTGTGTGTGTGTACACTTCTCCCTAGGAATACATTATGTTTGTGTGTGTGCGTGTGTACACTTCTCCCTAGGAATACATTATGTTTGTGTGTGTGCGTGTGTACACTTCTCCCTAGGAATACATTATGCATGTGTGTGTGCACACATGTGTGTTTAAAACAGAGAACATATTTTTAGGAGGAAATCACATAAATTGCATAGTTACTTAAATTAGCCAGTTAGATCTACAAGTATCCTGAAGTCAGGTAAAACTAAAGGTCCAACTGCTGACAAATAAAAACTTCCTACTCAATTATTAAGCTACCTCCACCCTCCCATAATTTAATCTCAGCAGTAAAGATTCAATTTAAAAAGAAGCTAGATGAAATCAGTTTACATATAACTCTGAAAGCTGCTTAGAATCACTACCCCAGAGCATATTAAAATTTAAGATTGACAACAGTCCCTCACTCTCTAAGAGAAGTCAAAGACATTCTAATCTAATTGAAAATTAACTTCTTCATTTTTAAAAATAATTACTAACAAAAGAAAACATACTCACCTCTTCGATTAACTTTTCATTTGGTGATGATGTACAAAGACAAACAAGGTAAGTTTGCTTAAAACTACCTTTTGTACCAATCTCTGGATGATCAGAACACAGCTTTGCTAGAGCAGTTGCTTGACTTAACTGATTGGTTTTGATTAGATGTTTAATTCTCATATCCAACAAGATGGGACCCTCAAAAGCTAAAAATTCATTCACTTTAAAAAACAAGACATAATAGATTATTAACATTTGGTAATAATTCATTTGCAATACAAATACTTGGAATATCTTTTTTAAAGCACAGGAACTAATTTTTTTTTTTTTTGCTTTGCAATTCTCTATTACTATTATGCTACTATAAAATACCTGACTTTATAAGCAAAAGGAAATTATATTGCTAACTTTTAAAAGTTGCATTAAATATTTTTACCCCTGAGAGTACCATTTAGAATGAGGTGAATTAACTTCTTTATGGTAAAAATAATTTTGCACTGAATTCTAATAGTCCATGCTATTAAAATCACACTAAATTCTTTTCCCCACAGTATTTCTTCTTGAATATCAGAAGTTTGCATTCCTGGAGATCTGTAGTGTTGGGGCATTACACACTTACATTGGTAACCACTGGATATTCTAGATGAGATTCAACTAAAATTGTGTTCAATACTGATGATGTATTTTTTATTTTACAAAGGTGAAGTCTACTTTGCTTTAATAGATATTTTAGAACAAATTAAATATCTACAGAAAAATAAATAAGGGGGGGAAGTCTACTGAAATTTCTGTAGATTTGTAATTTTTAAAACATCGACCAGTAAACCTCAACATTTGCTTAAGAACCACTTACATATAATACATTTCTATTCTGAATTTCCTACTGCTTGTTTGATCAACTACAAATAAAATTTTTTATTTTTTGTGTTTGTGAGACTTTAAATTTTAACAAGTGCAAATTTAAACTCTTCCCTGTTTTCTTTACCAGAATAGGAAAATCATGTTTAAAAATTTACTTGGTGACAGCTAGCCTGAAACCTTTGGAAGGTTTTTAGTAATAAAATTTTAAATACTCTAAGTAAAATACACGATTTCTCTACTTATGAACAGACTGGAAGATACATCTAGTAAGTAATTTGTGGGTTAAAAGATGGAGAGTGAGAGATGTTCTTCCTTCTTTAAATATCCTTTGCTACCTGCTCGTACTTTTATTTTTTAGATTTAACAGCACTGTATTCCACTGTGAAAAGATTCTTCTATGAGACAGTATAATCATGGCTCCTCAGTATTAAAACCATGAATGTATAAGTATTTTAACACAGGATCCCAAATTCTATCCTTTTCTTGAAGTCTAGACCTTTGTACCTGCCACTTTATTCTACTCTCTGCCACATTAAATCAAAAAGTATAAAGACTGAACACAGATAAAAACTAAATGCATAACTCTGTGGTGCCTCTGACAGTAATATCTTACATATATAGGCTATTAACTTTTCTTTTTTTAGTATCACATGATCCCCCTTGCACAATTATATCACAAGTATCATTTCACCATTCAGTTCACTGTCAAATCAAAACCAAGGAAGATTCTAAATGAAAACTTGAGAGAAAAAGAAGTTAAAGTTTTGGCCATAAATAAGTCATACACTTAAAAAACAACTTTACTTTCCTAATACAATAATTCTCTCAAAGGGAAAAACCGAGCAATAAAAAGTCTGAGAATTACTTAAAATACTCCCACTAGAATTCATAATCAACAAATTCTGAGGATTGTGGCAAAGCAATGATTTAAAGGTGGCAAGTATTTAATAAAACTGATGACACTGAATAGAATCTCAAATAGTCCCTAAAAATCTCAAATAGCAACATATAAATTAGAATGACAGATTGTGCAAAATAATTTCTCTGCTAATATACAGGAGAATATATGCTAATATAAAATTTCAAAAACAGATTTTTATTTTTCTAATGATGGGAAACCACTGCCACACTTAGGGGAAAACTGATTCATTCCAAAGAAATATACAATCTTAAAGCAGAAGGGACTTTACAGATCATTTTGTCCAGCTCCATCATTTGGCAGATGAGTAAACTGAGGCTCACAGAAAGTAAGTTAACTTCACAGGGTCATAAAGCCAGTTAATGACAGAACCAGGACCGGAATAATGGGTCTTCTGACTTCCAGCTTAATACAGTGGTGGGATGAGAAAAACATATTCACATTAAGTGTGTCTACTTCGGATTAGAATGGCACTTAGGGACGCCTGGGTGGCTCAGTCAGTTAAGCGGCTGCCTTCGGCTCAGGTCATGATCCCAGCGTCCTGGGATCGAGTCCCACATCGGGCTCCTTGCTCGGCAGGGAGCCTGCTTCTCCCTCTGCCTCTGGCTGCCTCTCTGCCTGCCTGTGCTCACTCTCTCGCTCTCTCTCTGACAAGACAAAAAAAAAAAAAAAAAAAAAATAGAATGGCACTTAAAGCAGTCAAGAGGTGTGAAGTAGCATTAACTTTTAAGGGAAACTAATCATGTATTCTGAAGCTCGGGATTCAAATGGATCAAAAGTAGATTACATTCTAATACTCAATTCAGAACCTGCTGAATGCCTACTCTCCCTGGCCTTTTTTTCATTTCTCCTTCAATGCTTTCCATTTCCCATTCCTTCTATCTTTCTCTACTTCTCCAGGACACGCTTTTTCTTACAGTGTTATAATACCACATCAAAGACTACCTGTTTTCAGGCTTGCCAGACTTACGAAAAAAGTTTTATATTTATTCCTGAGTAGCTAGTCACATCATACCTATTTCCTTCCCTACTTTTCCCACTCCCATCCCAGAAAAATAAAAATATTCAGAATTTTACTTGTGTGCAGCCTTTTAATCTATTTTCTCTATTTATGGACTTGAACAGAAACACAGGTTTTACCACATTAGAGTCTATCAAGAGAGCTGGATGACATAAAATGACAATGTAAATCAGTAATTTAGGCAGTTCAATTTAATTTAGCCAGTTCAATTAAGAAAGAATGTCTTCTTCTCATAGAATGGCACTTACATAATATTAAAAAGTACTAGTTTCTACATTAAAGATAATTAGCTTTAAATATATTACAGTATCTAAGTTTAATTTTTGTGACTGATCATTATACAAATATTCAATGAACATGTCCTATGCACCAAAGCTTAGACTAACTAGGTCCTGGACTTCCTTCAAAGTGGAGTCAACTTATTGAATGGGCATGTATTTCCATGGCCAGATTTGCACACAATCTCCTCTGTAGCATCTCTGAACTAGCTATTTAGCAAGCATCTCAAACTCTGCATACAGAAATCTCTATACCACAGTATCTATTATCTCAATTCACTTAGTCATGTTCAAGCCAAGAACCTAACAGTGGCCTTAAAAATGCTCTCTTGTGCTTTCTTCTCACCCACACATCCAATCTACCACCTAACTCTGTCACTTCCACTGCCTCCCTCGCATTCACTTTTCTCCATCTCTACTCCTGCCTTCATCTACTCCTCCCAGCCTGTCATTTATCCATCAGACCACTTTGTACCACTCTGCTAGTTTTCTGCATCCACTCTTACATCATCACATCTTCTCTCAGGTTAAAATGCTCCAATGCTTTCCCTTTGACTTCAAAGAGTAGATTCTGAACTTTTCACCATGGCCTACCTGAATCTGCATTAACTACTCCTTTTTAAAAAATACAGTTTGTATTTTCTATTAAAAACAATTTAGCATTTGGGCAAGGGAAAAAAAAAAAAGAAAAGGCATCCAAATTGGAAAGGAAGAAGTAAAATAATCTGACTACAGATGACATGATCTTTTATGTAGGAAACCCTAAGAATTCAACAAAACAAACAATTAGAATGACTAGCCAAGTTATAGGATTCAAAAATTAAAATACAAAAGTAAGTAGCATTTTTATATACTAACAATGAACAACCTGAAAAGGAAATTAAGAAAACAATTCCATTTGCAATATCAACAAAAAATAAAAAACTTAGGAATAAACCTAAAGAAGAAGGTGAAAGACTTATACCCCGAAATCTACAAAACATGGCTGAAAGAAATTAAAGACGCAAGTAGAAAGATCCCCATGTTTGTGGATTCAAAGATTTGTTTATTTGACAGACAGAGATCACAAGTAGGCAGAGAGGCAGGCAGAGAGGCAGGCAGAGAGAGAGAGAGAGGGAAGCAGGCTCCCTGCTGAGCAGAGAGCCCGATGTGGGACTCAATCCCAGGACCCTGAGATCATGACCTGAGCTTAACCCACTGAGCCACCCAGGTGCCCCCATGTTTGTGGATTCAAAGACTTAATATTGTTAAGATGTTCAGCTATCACAACATTGTAGATTTCAATACAATTCCTCTCGAATCACAATTTTTGGCAGATAGAGAAAAATTCATCCTAAAATTTGTATGAAATCTCAAGGGACTCCCAAAAGCCAAAACAATTTTGAAAAAGAACAAAGTCTGAAATGTCACACTTCCTCACTTCAAAATAATTTATAAAGCTACAGTAATCTAAACAGTGTGGTACTACAATAACGACAGACATATAGGCATATAGGCAATGCAACTGAGCAAAAAGGCCAAAAACAAACCTTCACAGACATGGCCAAACAATCTTTAACCAGAGTGCCAAGATCACTCAGTGAGAAACGGACAGTGTCTTCAACAAACAGTGCTGGGAAAACTCATGTCCACATGCAAAAGAATGAAGCTGGACAATTACTATGTAACTCAAAATGGATTAAAGATCTAAATGTAAGACCCAAAACTATAAAACCCCTAGAAGAAAACAAAGGGGATAAGCTTGAAGACATTGGGTTTGGCAAGGATTTACTGGATATGACACCAAGGTATAGACAACAAAAACAAACAACTGCAACTACATCAAACCTAATTTTTTTTAATGCATCAAAAGAAAGAATCAACAGAGGGAAAAGGCAACCTACATAATGGAAGAAAATATTTGAAAATCATATATCTGATAAGGGGTTAATATCCAGAATATATACAGAATTCTTGCAACTCAACAATAAAAAATCAAATAATCCTATTACAAAGTGGGTAAAGGACTTAAACAGACATTTCTCCAAAGATGACATACAAAGCCCAACAAACACATGAAAATGCACCCAACTAATCATCAGAGACATGCAAATCAAAACTAAATGTGGTATCGCCTCATACCATCAGAATAATTACTATAAAACAACAACAACAACAAACCCAGAAAATACTGCTGGTGAGGATATGGAGAGATTGGAACCTTTGTGCAGTACTGAAGGGGCTGTAAAATGGTATAACTTCTATGGAAAACAATCTGGAAGCTTGTCAAAGTTAAAAACAGAACTACCTACCGTATGATCCAGCTATTCCACTTCTGGGTATGTACACAAAAGAACTGAAAGGAGGTCTTTAAATGATATGCATAAGCACCCCCACGTTCATAGCAGTGCTACTCACAAGACCAAGAAGAGGAAGTAATCCCAATGTCCACCAACAGATGAATAAACAAAATGTGGTATATCCATGCAATGGATTATTATTCACTCTTAAAAGTTAGAAATCCTGGGACATGCTACAACATGGATGATCCTTGAGAACATCATGCTAAGTGAAATAAGCCAGTAACAAAAAGGTAAATATAATTCTACTTACAAAGGTAACTAAAGTAATCAAAGTCACAGACACCAAAAGTAAAATGGTTAACCAGGGACTGGGAAAGGTGCAGTAGAGGGAGCTGATATTGTTACAGATTTTTAAAGAAATTATTGGGAAGCCTGGGTGGCTTAGTCATTTAAGTGTCTGACATCAGCTCAGGTCATGATATTGGGGTACTGAGACTAAGCCCCAAGTTAGGCTCAATGCTCAGCGGGTCATCTACTGACCACCCCCTGCCCCTCTTACCACTCATGCATAATCTCTCTTACTAAAAAAAAAAGGTTACAGAGTTTTAGTTTTGAAAGATGAAAAGTTCTGAAGATATGTTTTACAACTATATGAATACACTTAACAATACTGAACTACACAATTAAAAATGAATAGTACATTTTGTTGTATTTTTTTTTACCACAGTAAAAAAATAAATCAATGCAGCACTGTCACAAATATCCAAATTTAGAAATATAATAAAAACACAACACTTCAAGATGTACTTAAGTGGTTCTTAACCATGGCTGCACAATTATGTTGATATTCTAAAAAGCACTGATTCCTGGGGCTCAGACCCAGAGACTCTGGTCTGAGGCAGGCCTCCAGCATTGAAATGCCTAAAAACTCTCTAGGGAATTTAAGCACAGACAGGACTGAGAAGCACTCCTCTAGGTATCTGTATTTCAGAGTCCAAATTGCCAATTAGGGATAGTCTTAATCTTTACCCTACCACTCACTCTTTCTTGAGGGAGTATGTTATATTTATAAGAAATATAATTTTTTACTTAAATCTCTTAAGTCAAGTTGCTTGCTTTTTCATTAAATCTGAAACTTTATGGTTATTACTTGATTATGGTAAAACTTTATGATTATAACTGATTTTGACATGGTTGCTATAAAACAGAATTTTTATAGACCAGGGGTGCTTGGGTGGTTCAGTTGGTTAAGCAACTGTCTTCAGCTTCTTCAGGGATTCTGGAGTCCCTGGATCCACCTGCATTGGGCTCTCTGGTCAGTGGGTAGTCTGCTTCTGCTCCCCTCCCAACCCCCCACTCCCGCTCTCTTACTGTCTCTCAAATAAATAAAATATTAAAAAAAAAAAAAGAATTTTTAAAGACTAAAAAAAATTCCATGCCACAGATGAACCCAGTTAGTATGCAACACTAAAATCTTCATGTGAAATAAGATTTCATTATGAGTTCTGAATTTAATTAAGTTGACATATTTATCCATTAACTTTATTATAAAATACACTCATTAAAACAATGCTTCAAGATGTTTCAAGAAACCAATGAGTGTATTTTAAAAACATTTTTAGTAAAAATGAAAATTTGGGAGTCACTACACTTATATTTAATTATGTGAGAATATAATTAATATTAAATACAAGCATGTCATCAGCCTAAAATGGAAGTGAACACTTTTATAGGTTTTCTACAGTTAAATTCTATTAGCTTAATTCTATCCAGTCACTGATCCTCAAGGATCTAAGGGTCATACCTAAGTAAAAGGCAGTCTAATTTAGAAGTGATTTTTAAAAATAAAATCTAGGGGCGCCTGGGTGGCTCAGTGGGTTAAGCCTCTGCCTTCGGCTGGGGTCATGATCTCAGGGTCCTGGGATTGAGCCCCTCATCGGGCTCTCTGCTCAGTGGGGAGCCTGCTTCCTCCCTCTCTCTCTGCCTGCCTCTCTGCCTATTTCTGATCTCTGTCAAAATAATAAATAAATAAATAAATAAATAAATAAATAAATAAAAATAAAATCTAGAATGTTCCATTCAATTATTTTTTTATACCAAGACAAGGTCAATTAAGGGCACAGAAGAGAGGAGGAGGTAAGACAAAAAAAAAAAAAAAAAAAAAAGGAAAAAAAAAAAAAAAAAAAAAAAAAAAAAAAAAAAAAAAAAAAAAAAAAAAAAAAAAAAAAAAAAAAAAAAAAAAAAAAAAAAAAAAAAAAAAAAAAAAAAAAAAAAAAAAAGGGAAATCAACAACAAAGAAAGAAACAGAGAGAGAAAAGAAAAAAAAAAAACTACACAAAACTAAAGAGAAACAAGTCAGGCCAACTGTATTTCTAAAAGTACTTAATATAGTCTTTAAGGTACTCTTTTTAGTGACTTTCTGTAAGAAATGTCCTAACACAAAGAAACTGTTAATAGATTTAAATCTAATTTGCAGAGTCACCTCTTCTGGCATTCTCTGTATAGACATGTAAAGCTATACATACACACATGAAAAATATACCAGAAGTATCAGAGTGAATGCAGCTCCATGTAATCAGATCTGACCCCATCCTACTTACCTGGGAAGTATGAGTTATCACCTGCTCTCTCCTCCCATCTCCCCTCCCTTCAAAATATTACATCTTACGATGCTAACATCTGATAAATCAGGGAACATTTTTCCACCTTCACTTTTAAATGTAAAGTTTGTTACTGAAATAAAGACTTATTTTCTCACAATATTCTTAAGGATTTTTAAGTACCGTGGTAAAGCTTAAGCTTTAGAAATTTCCTTTGAAAAAGAAGAGGTTGGGGGGGGGGACTGCAGCTTAAGATTAAGAAAGGACTAGCAAGCTAACAAAAATGTGATTTGTGCAATTGCAAAATATCCCAATATAGAAGCATAAGGGACAGGTTTGAAGGAATTCAGTGTGACTATAATAGGGCACTCTCAGAGTTTAGATTATAAAATGATGACATGTACAAAATGGAAAGCAGGCTTAGGACTAATGATGCACACACTGTGTTACAGACCTGGTACTAGCCTATGCTGGTACTAACCTATGCAAAATGTTATTAAGGCTAGAATCCAAAATGATCCCTAGTTTACCAAAAATGTTGAGAACAATCAAACTGGCAGAAGTGGGTGACTTCTGGAGAAAGACTATTTGGGTTTGACTAGTATTATTTATGATGACAGAGAAAAAGGAGAATTCCTCTAATGGTGGTTCTGTTAATAAGCTTTGGATTTAAAAGGGTGGAACAATGGAACAAAGGAAAATAGATGGTAAAAAGTAATTTTCAAAATGGGGCTGAGCAATACATATAATCCTGAATAAATTACAAAATTAATCATATTAAAAACATGGCTTGTTCAGAAGATATGTTGAGTGTTAAAAGCCAAGACAGATTCACTAAACATAAACAAGGTTACACTTGTCACAAAAATTATCTCAATATATATTGGAGACCCAAATGTTAAATGTGAAATTATAAAACTTCTTTGAGAGAAATCTATAGAACTCTAGATTTGGTAATACCAAATACCAGTCATTTTACTTTTTTTTTGTATGGATTTTTTAAGATTTTATTTATTTATTTGACAGAGAGCACAAGTAGGCAGAGCAGCAGGAAGAGGAAGAGGGAGAAGCCGGCTCTCCACTGAGCAAGGAGCCTGATGCGGGCGGGACTCGATCCCAGGACCCTGGGATCATGACCTGAGCTGAAGGCAGCCACTTAACCTACTGAGCCACCCAGGTGCCCGGTATTAATTCATTTTAATTCCAGTATAGTTAACATAGTGGTAATGATGTGTTTTTTAAGATTTTATTTATTTATTTGCCAGAGAGAGTGAGAGAGAGGGCCCATGCGCACAAGCAGGCAGAGGCAGAGAGAGAAGCAGGCTCCCTGCTTAGCAAGGAGCCTGATGTGGGACTCAATCCCAGGACCCTGGGATCATGACCTGAGCCAAAGGCAGCGGCTTAACCAACTAAGCCACCCAGGCGTCCCGTGGTAAGGAGTTTTTGGGTAAAACACCAAAAGCATGATCAATCCACAAATGGAAAAATTCATGTAAGTTGAACTTCATTAGAATTTTAAAATTTCTGGGCGCCTGGGTGGCTCAGTGGGTTAAGCCGCTGCCTTCGGCTCAGGTCATGATCTCAGGGTTCTGGGATCGAGTCCCGCATTGGGCTCTCTGCTCAGCAGGGAGCCTGCTTCCCTCTCTCTCTCTGCCTGCCTCTCTGTCTACTGTGATCTCTCTCTGTCAAATAAAGAAATAAAATCTTTAAAAAAAAAAAAAAAGAATTTTAAAATTTCTGCTCTGTGAAAGACACTGTTAAGAAAAGCATCAGCCACAGACTGAAAGAACATATTTGCAAAACTTGTATCTGATAAAGAACTCGTATCCAAAATATACTAAGAATTGTTATAACAATAGGAAAACAAACTGATTAAAAACAAGGGAAAAAAAACCTAAAGGGATGCTCATCAAAGATACACAGATGGCAAATATGCATATGAAAACATGTTCAGTATCTGATGTCATTACAGAAACGCTAATTGAAACAAAAATTTGGTATTACTACAGACCTATTAGAATTGGTACAATTCCCAAAACAGGTAATCCCAATTACAAATGAGGGTCTAGAGCAACAGGAATTCTCATTCACTGCTGGTGAGAATACAGAATGGTATAGCCACTTTAGAAAACAGTTCAGCAGTTTCTTACAAAGCAAGGCATAGTCTTACCATATGATCTAGCAATCTTTTTTTTTTTAAAGAACAGAATTTTTTTTTTTTTAAAGATTTTATTTACTTATTTATTTGAAGGAGAGAAAGACAGCAAGAGAGGAAACACAAGCAGGAGGAGTGGGAGAGGGAGAAGCAGGCTCCTGCTGAGCAGGGAGCCTAATGTGGAGCTCGATCTCAGAACCCTGGAATCATGACCTGAGCCAAAGGCAGACCCTTAACAGCTGAGCCACCCAGGCACCCCATGATCTAACAATCTTACCCCTATTATCTACCCAATTCATGTGAAACTTATGTCTGCCCAAAAACTTGCATGCAAATGTTTACAGTAGCTTTATTCACAAACAGCAATGGTAGTAAACAAGATGTCTTTTAATAGGTGAATGAAGAAACTGGTACAGTCATACCACACATAATATGGTATACAATTCAGCAATAAAAAGGAATGAGCTATTAAGGTATTCAAGACATAGATGAATGTTAAATGCATATGCCAAGTAAAAGAATCTAGACCAAAGGCTATAATTATATGACATTCTCAAAAAGGCAACTACAGAGATGGTAAACAAATCAGTAGTTATCAGGTGTTTAGGAGAGCATTCAATGGGTGAAGATAGTTGATTTTTAAGTATGGTAGCGAAACAATTCTGTATGATACTGTAATGGTGGATACATGTATATACTATGCATTTGTCAAAGCCTATAGAACTTTACAGCACAAACAAGAAATCTTAAGGTATGCAAATAAAAAAAAATATTTAGGAGGTTGGGGAAGCCCAGGAAGAAATGAATACAGGGGATAAAAAACCAAACTGTATTACAAATGTTATGAAAGAACTTCACTGAAAGAGCTAGGGAACTAAAGTGCTCGCCTAACTATCTTTGAATGAGTGGAGTCTATAAGAAAAATGGCAAGAGAAATTGTACATAAGCACTATATTCTAATCAGTAAAGTTATTTTCCACAAAGGTATGTGTTAACAATTCTGAAATCACTATACATGTACACTAATACTGATTAATTAAGTATATAGATAGCCAATGGTAAAAGGTCAGTCTGAAAAGACTGTATTAGTGCATGATTCCAATTATAGGACAGTCTGTTGAAGTGAGAGGTTACAGATAAGCAAAAAGAAAAGACTAGAGTGATCCTTTTGGTATGGATTAGTGGAAGAAAGATACCAGTATGGATCCTCCTATTTAGTCTGATGTAAAAACAGCTGGTTACATATGGAAATAGTTACAGATGTGTCTACACACAGATTAGTATCCCTACATATAATTTGCTTTGTCTGTTGAGAGGACCTAGAAGCAATGATACCCTAGAAGCAATGTCACTTCAGTAGCAATAAACACACCCAGTTATCAGGTCTTGGTTTCTATTACTGTTCTCCAAGAAAAAAGAATAAGGGCTCCTTGGAAAAACAGCTGATTCTAGGACTAGGACAGGAAATATGTAAAATAAGCTGGAGTACCTTACAGTGCCAGAAAGCAAGAGAGTACTCAAGTAAAAAACAACCCATAATGACGGGTATATCAAAGGGACACAGAAATTAATAAATAAGAGGATTCCCAATTGCCGAAGCTGGGACAATTTGAGTAACAAAATAAAGTAATATTGGATTATGACCAAAGTATAAAATGAATATTCATTAGTCCATATTGATATAAACAAATGAATGGGGAAAAGATAAAGCTGTGTAAATTCCAATAATCTGTGTAGATACTGCTCCCCTCCAGGATGTGGAGCTTAAATTTCACCACTTAAGTGTGGGCTGCATAGAGTAACTTCCCTCCAAAGAGCATGGTATAAAAAGGGAGAAAAAGGGGCGCCTGGGTGGCTCAGTGAGTTAAAAGCCTCTGCCTTCAGCTCGGGTCATGATCCCAGGGTCCTGGGATTGAGCCCAGCATCGGGCTCTCTGCTCGGCAGGGAGCCTGCTTCCCTTCCTCTCTCTCTGCCTGCCTCTCTGCCTACTTGTGATCTCTATCTGTCAAATAAATAAATAAAATCTTTTAAAAAAAAAAAAAGGGAGAAAAAGAGTAACTTTAAAGTGGAGAAACCTGACAAACACACTACCTCAGCCAGGTGATCAAGGTTAATATCAACAATGAGAAGTCATGTGGACAGTATGTACCCTTGATATGATGTGATAACAATGGCATTTTACCTCTGTGATTTTCCTCCCCAAATCCATAAACCCAGTTCTAATCATGAGAGCAACATCAGACAACTCCCAGTTAAGGGACATTCTACAAAATACCTGACCAGTATTCCTCAAAACTGTCAAGGTCATCAAAAACAAGCAAAGTCTGAAAAATTGTCACAGCCAAGAGGAGCCTAAGAAGACATGACGACTAAATGTAATGTGGTATCCTGGATGGGATCCTGGAACAGAAAAAGGACATTAGGTAAAAACTAAGGAACTCTGAATAAAGTATGGAAGTTAGTTAATAACAAAGTATAAATACTGGTCTATTAACTGTGACAAATGTATCCTACTAATACAAGATATGAAGAGTAAAGAAAATTGGTAGTGGGGTATAGGCAAATTCCTCACAATTTTTCTATAATTCTAAAACTATTCTAAAATAAAAAGTTTTAAAAAATTATAAATTAGGTCATACTAACCTCAGTATTGCTTAAAAGAACTCTAGCAAGGAAGAAAAAAAAAAAAGAACTCTGGCCAAATATTTGTTATGGTGTTAGGGTCTTTCATCAAATCCTTATATACAAAAAAGGAAAATCATGGAGCAGACACAAGGAAAAACAGGCGTATTTTATCAGACAACCATAATCAGAGTATTGATTAAGGACTGAAGGCAAGAAGGAAGATTTCTGTTAAGTATCTGAGGGGCTAGGTTTCTGGACATGATCATTTTATGGTTATTTTCAAGGACCTGGATGCCAAAAGAATATATGTTAATAAGCGGCAACTGGTAAGGGCAAACACCTTGAATAACAAAATCAAGATTGAAAAGAATACTGAAAAGTTGCAAACACAGAATGAATCGAACACTGAAATTAAGCAGGGGGGAGAAAGCAATGCTTCGTGTGCTAAAAGGAAGCATAAAAATGTAATTGGTAATTTAAGGGTACTGTTTATTTTTTAAATTTTTTGTGTGATTAGTATCTCACGGAGTTCTGAGAATGATATGGCTACCCAAAAAATTTAATGTCATCTTAAGTCACACTAGAAGTATAAATTGTCAGAATGAAAAATCAGAGAACCAATGACCTCAAAGTCAGCCAGATCATATTCAGGGTACACATTAAGTTCTGAGAATTACATATTAAAGAGATCCAAAAAATGCATTTAAAAAACCTTGCTATGGCATGAAAGAGAGACTTATACTTTGTTTGGCATGGCTCTAGGGGTAGTACTAGATCCAAAAGATGGAATTCCAAGAATGTAGTTTTCACAATTTTTATAGTAAAGAATCACAGGTTAAGAATAGACTGAACTACACAGCAAACCATCTCTCTAGCAAATAAACTGGTGTTTAAGAGAAGGCCAATTGGGGTGCCTGGGTGGCTCAGTCGTTAGGCATCTGCCTTCAGCTCAGGTCATGATCCCAGGGTCCTGAGACTGAGCCCCACATCAGGCTCCCCACTCAGAAAGAGCCTGCTTCTCCCTCTTCCACTCCCCCTTCTTTGTGTTCCCTTTTTGTCTGTCAAATAAATAAAATCTTAAAAAAAAAAATAAAGAGAAGGCCAATTTATTTGTCACTGATATTTAGAAGGCAGTTAAAATTGGGTTAAAAAAAAAATAAGCATTCATTGTCTTTCCAATCCTGAGGTTATGACCAAAGAAAGATATAAGTAATATGTAAGCTTAAAGTTCCTGTGAAATTCAAAGGGCATCTACTTGAATTGTGTAAATTTAGTTATTAGAGTTACTTTATTCTAGGATGCTAAAACCTTAATAGTGAAACCAGCATTTCCACCCACCCTCAATCCCCCAAATCGAAGAGCATTTCTTGGATTAGCTGGGTTTTAGAGAGTCCAAATTTAGTCAATAAAAAAAAAAAAAAAATTCTGGGACGCCTGGGTGGCTCAGCCGGTTAAGCCGCTGCCTTTGGCCCAGGTCATGATCCCAGAGCCATGGAATCAAGTCCCACATGCCACTCTGCCTGCTTGTGCACTAGCTTGCTCCCTCTCTCTCTCTCCCTCTCTTGAAAAATAAATTTAAAAAAAATTTTTTTAAAGAAATCACAATTACGTAGATTACTATTCAAATACTACATCAAACCTCCAAAGGGTTCACTATAAACAAACTAATGAGCATAGCCTCCTGAGATGTATTATTCTCTAAGCTCTAGTTCTCTTCACACTTGCTGTAGTTAAGTTAAACTAAGAGACTGGGTATTTAAAGCTAAAAGTTCCCCATCAAGTTTGATAATGTAAATAAATTAATATTTTGTGTAAAATGTTAATTCCTTCAACTTTTTCAACATACACTTCTAGCTTCTGTGATTATCCATAAAATGACTCCCATCAAAGAGACATTCTAAATAACAGAGAACCAAGTAAAGATTATGGCTGCAAAATCTCTGTCATTTAACATCTGACTGCTTCACTTAGTTGTATTAAAGTCTGGCTACCTACAATCCACTGCTATTTTAAGAAACTCCTCTTGGTTGAATAATCCAAATTACTCCAGAAGCTATGTCAGGCAAAGAACAAGAAATAAAGCAGCAAAGAGATGGGCAGAGACTTTGTTAACAGAAATGATGTTAGGCATATTTAAGCAAGTAAGGAAATGGAGCACATATTTTTTTTAAATAAATTTAAAATCTCTGCTATGGTAAAGGTTCCATTCTCCCGTTTTAGTGTAATGTGTGAGCTCAGCAAAAACGCTCTTCAGAAATTGACAACAGAAAAAAGGAGTTAATTATTTAAGCTAGGTGCAATTTTATTAGGCTAGGTGCAACGGGGCATGATTTAAAAGAAGAGAGGTCCTGACTTCAATTCCTGGCTCTGCCTCACAACACTGGCAATGTAATACTGAAAAGAAAACCAATCTTTCTGAGCCTCCATTTTCTCATCTGTAAAATAGGGATAATAAAGATCCTACCTTTTTCACAGGATCATCAAGGTTAAATGAAACCATGAATATAAAAGCACATTTCAAACTGTTAGGAACTATACAATGTAATCTGATATTAGTAGTAATATATTATATCCAGTATTTCCAAAAGCTGAATAGATTAGAAAGTATAATTTGATTATAAGAACAAAATCTTAGTGGTATTAGTATACTGGAAATGTAACTAATATGCCAAAGGCAAAAAAAAGTCTAAGATTCTCAATTTTAAATGTTGTTATTATTAATTTAAATAATGAGAGTCCAGTCCCCATTTCTCCAAAGTCTTGAGAATACTGTAACACTGTGAGAATACTGTGGATATCTACCGTGGAAGGGGGTACTAAAAATAATTTGCTTGTGAAAATTAAGAAACAGATAACATTGCTAGAACTATAAGGAAAGCACAGAGAAATTTTAAGAGGGGAGCCAGGTAGGAAAAACCAGCTTGAGGAGAAGTTTAGGGATTGGCTGGAAGGTATCAATGTACCAGGAGAGTTCACAAGCAACAGACCTAACTTCTTTCTCAGAGCCTTCACAATTTGCTACCACACAGCAAATACCTAAGTTTGCCATCCATCAACAAGCAAAGCAGCAAAAAACAAGAGAAATGGTTTATTTACTTCTTCAGTTAAATACCTTGGGAAAATTTTGGTGAAATCTGGGCACTTTCCTAAGTAATTTCAAGAAAAGTACCAAAGACCGTAACTACACTCTTCTTCATGGTATATAAAATTTTTGAGCTCTGAATATTAAGCGTTTATAGACATTACTCGTGATTTAACCATCTACTTCCAACAGGGTATCTGCCAGTTGAGTTTAATGGGGATCTTTATTGCCCAAGCCCATAAAATAACAACAAAACAGAATAAAATAAAATGGAGTGATAAGCTGTTGAGAAAGATTACTAATCTTAGAGGCAGAAGACTTGAGAGTTCTAGGTTTAATTTCTTTCTCTATTTTGAGGAAAATCATTTAACTACCCTACTTCTGCTTCCCCATCTGCCAAGTAAGTTATCAAATATAAGCTAGATTGCCACCTGTCAGGATATTGCAGAGGGAATTCCTCTATGTGAAAACATGTTGGGGAAAAATTTTAGTTTTTTTGTTACTCTAAGACTGTGTAATATCCTATAAATACATCTTCCCCCGAATAAAATTAAGGTGAAGGGCCTCAAGCACCTCAGCTAAAATTTAATTAAATGGTCCTTCTTTGGGAAATCTTGAAATGAATTATATTTATCAAAACAATTTTAAGTACTTATTTTTCTCTAGTCTAATGGTTCTTTTTTTTTTTTTTTTTTTTTTTTTCTCTCTCTCTCTCTAGAAAATTTACCTTTATCCTTATCCAATGGTTCCTGGGAAAGTATAGTGCACAGTACCGGGTTTTTCCACACCCCAGTCTCTTGAGCTAGAGTAGCTAAAAAATGCAATTCACAGCTGCCATTCTCCATCAGCTTTTCATGAGCTACCTATAAATATTAAATAAACATCCAAAGAATTACAACAGATTTTTAAAAGCAAGCTTATCAGGCTCTAAATATAATACTAAACTTTTGAAAAATCAGACTTTTATTTTTAAAATTTCACATCACATTACAAAGTGCTGAATTCCTTTACTTCTAATTCTTAAAGATGAATCTCAAGAATTGTATCAATTGTAACTTTTAAATAAATACAATGTATTTCTAGAATAAGTCAAAATTATTTTTCCCACAAAATCTAAACCAAGAACAAAGTTACTTCTGAAGGAAGCTATCAGAATATCCATAGCATAAAAGACCTTACACATTTTATATCCTGTTAGTAAAAAATTTTCCAAAAAAACTACCATTAATAAAGGACAGATTTGCTTCAAGGCCTAAATGACAACGTACACATATTCCAATAAAAGGGACTTATGAAAACAACTAAATGCATGATTTTTCATTTATTCATTATATAGATTTGGCAATATTCTATTTAAAACTGACACTAAAACTTAATTGCTAGTTGTTTCCAAGTGTTCATGCAATTAGCATATTCTTCAAGACACGAAAGACCAATGGTTTTTATTCAATTCAGAAAATGTTTATTGGGAATTTCTATGGGCAAAAGACTAGGGAAGAGAGTAACTGGTCCCTGCATTTATGGGGCTTATCCTCTAGTGGGGTAAAGAAAGTTAAAACAGTAAAACACAGGTAAAATGAAACAAATGCTGTTAAGCAGGTACAAAATAACCCCAAGGGAGCTCTGAAACGAGAGCAAAGTGTCATGGAAACTCTTAAAGCTACATGGTATGTTTATACAAAAAGTTTATTCCTCAAAACCATAAACTCTCCCCACTGTAATAAGTTCCAGTGCTTTAAGAAAGTTTCTTCAAACAATTGCTGAAATCTACCATATAAGGATTTAAAGAGTTATTTCCTTCTCATTAACCGGTATGAAAAAGTACTGAGTGCTACTGTTTCAAAAAGGAAAGTTTAAAAGTTATCATAAGCTGACAAAATAGCATAAAGAATTCAGTATTGTATTTGTATATAAACAATTAATTCTGAGGTAGAATGCCAAACAATGAAAAGTTCTAAAATAATTATTTGCCTAAAAATAAATACTTGCTGGAAAAACCACCTAAGCCATGAGTTACTGATACACTGAAGTAGAAATTGCGTGATCAAAAAGTTAGTTGCAATGTAACAAACACAAGACACCTTCATTTCAACAATTATGTGTAAGACACTATGTGGAATCCTATGATATTAAGATATAAATCCTTTCCAGAATTTTGCAATTGATGAAGATTTTAATGGTTAATATTAAAACAGGAAAGCTGACTTCTTGACCTAACTACAGTTTATTTCACATGCTTCTGAAATTTGCAACTAATTCTCTTTAATAGCTACAGAAAAAAAACATCAAGCCAAAACATATTTTATGAACTCTGGCTAGAGAAAGAGAAATACTTTCTGAAACTAACTAGCAAAATCATTCTTTTTAGTTAATCAATTAATCAAAACTTACTTGAAGCTATAGTATATCCAGCACAATCTAGTGCTTGAAACAAAATTTAACATTCTTGAAAATACTCCAACACAACTAAGTACTAAATTGTGTAGTACTTCTGTAAGGTAGAGTAACAGCACTAAACAAGAGAGATAAAGCATGTGTTTTCAGTTATAGGTGAAAAGCATGGACTTTGAAAAAAAGAACCTTGATTCAAGTAACTACTCTGTAGTATTAGCTGTATAAATTTGGGTAAATATTTTAAAGTATGAGCCTCAGTTTCCTCACCTTTAAAATGGGAAAAATACACCTTCCCCCACAAAGTTTTCATAAGGATTAAATGATATATTAAATTCACTTAAGGCACATTGCAGATATTCAGCAAGTAAACTGTTTCTAAATACAAATTAGGGCATTTTCTTTTGTTTTCCCTTACTGGTCTGGCAAAGTGCTAATTAACTGATCTTAAAGAACAATGCAACAATAACCAATCTATTTAAATGTATATCATCATTTAACACACATTTATTGAGCATCTAGTATATGAATGACACTAGTGTTAATAAGAGCTGCAAATAATGCCTGTTATTACTTAGATGGTTTGAAGTGTAACCAAATATTATATTAAGAATAAAGAAAAAGGATATGATATATACCTATATGAAATCTAATAGGTAAATACTCTCACCTGCACCAGTGTCTGAAACTGTTCCCACTGTTTATCTGATAACTCAACAGGCAGACACAGTAAAAGTTCAACACAGCTTCTAAAACACAAAAAATTGGTAAGGATACAAACATTTATTAAAATTCAAAGTAAAATAAAACAAATAATCCTAGTATCAGCAGACACCTCATAACTATCCTATTTAAAATTAAACTATCCTGAGATACAGAATTAAAACAAAAAAGCTTAATCTAGGGGCGCCTGGGTGGCTCAATTGTTAAGCCCCTGCCTTCGGCACAGGTCCTGATCCCAGGGTCCTGAGACGGAGCCCCGCATCGGGCTCCCTGCTCTTCCCTCTCCCACTCCCCCTGCTTGCATTCCCTCTCTAGCTGTGTCTCTCTCTGTCCAATAAATAAGTAAATTATTTAAAAAAAAAAAAAAAAGCTAAATCGAATTTTTTATTTACTCAAAGGTCTACTCACAATGCCAAGCGTTCCAGAACCAATGCTACATTTTCACATTCAGAGGTAAGATAAGGTCGGGCTTTAACATAACTTTGGATAGCCACTGTGTATACCTCCAATAAAGGTAAAGGATCTTCTGAAGTTTTCCATTTCTCTGCATATTCAAGGAGTGTCTGTTTTGGAAAGAATAATAAAAAGTATTCAATGTAAATCAAAATACACATTGGCTCATCAACTGTTTCTCTTTCCTCCCTGAGAAATCTTGAAAAATAACATATTTATAAAAACAAAAAGTAGCTTACACTGACTAAAATATTAAAAGTAATAAAGCCATAGTCTTATTTCCAACAGCTCTCTGTAGGAGAAAAGATTAGTGTTAATTATCCAACAATAGCATCATTTCATGAAGGATGTTAAGTACTGCAAGCATTATCTTCTTTCTTCTCTAGTCAAAATGCCACCTTTCACCTCAAAACTGCTTAGATTTAGAAGTTATTTTAAAAAGAAGATACCTAGACAAGCTTCACCAGAAGGCAAGCAGTAAAGAATTTCAAATATTTACATTTCTATTTTTCATATAAGGAGCATAAAATTCAACACCTAAAATAAATAAATTGCATACAGACAGAAGACATGTAATTTTTCAGTTAATAAAAAAATAATAGTACAACATATTACTATTTTTATGACAACCTTTATCATTTAGAAAATCATATGAAGGGGCGCCTGGGTGGCTCAGTGGGTTAAAGCCTCTGCCTTCGGCTCAGGTCATGATCCCAGGGTCCTGGGATCGAGCCCCGCATGGGGCTCTCTGTTCAGCAGGGAGCCTGCTTCCTCCTCTCTCTCTCTCTGCCTGCCTCTCTGGCTACTTGTGATCTGTTAAATAAATAAAAAATCTTTAAAAAAAAAATCATATGAAGTGCTTCAACATACATAAAATCAATATTAAAGATACTAAAAATTATAAGATTAAGTAACTTTTGGAATAAAGTGCTTATTTTTTTAAAATAAAAGACTCTATCCTTTAGTGAAGTAAATATTTCAAATATACCTTATCAGAATTACTAAAAGTAAGAAAACAAAACAACAAAACAACCCCTCCCCCTCCGCTATTTATCCTATAGAAAGAAGAAGTGGAAGAAACTGGCAGCAGCATTTAAAGACACCCACATTTAAGACTCTACACCTATTAAAATACTGAATTATTAAAAAGTATTATCTAAAAGGTTCTATAATTATATTGTTTTCATAAAATAGAAAACTGCCATAGATGGTTCTCTTCACACTTCAAGATTTAAGACTTATCTCCCCACATCTGGAAATTCAGGTGCCCTTTCCCAGAAAAGAGGGTATTTTGCATGAAAACTCTGTGAGGGCTTACATCCTCTGGCATACAGAAGCAGCTTTTAAAAAATACGTAAATAGGCAGAAAGGTAGAAAGGAAGACAGAAAGTTAGGTAGGAGGAAGAAAGAACTTACAAACACTCAAAACACTGCCTTGTCCTCTCTAGTTCCTCTAACAGCAGTAAGTGATCAGGGAGAATAAGGAAGAAAGAAGGACTAAAAGGAGGAATCTGGTAAACTAAAGAGCAACACAGTAACAACTCACTCCCTGAGCAGTCATATATTCACAGACCCTGATCCTCTCCAAGTTGGACAGAAGTGCAGGTAACCTGGAGACCCAAACTTGCCACTGATGTCTAAAGCGAGGGCAGTCTTGTGGGACTGAGCCTTTAAACTGGGGGGTCTGACGCTAAATTCAGGTAGTTAACTGTCAGAATTCAATGGTAGGAAATCTAATTTGGTGTTGGAGAGTTAGAGAAATGGTATAGAGAAAGAACATGTATTTCGTGTTAGCAGTAAAAAGAAAAAATCCCTCAACAGAACTTGTATAAATATCTAGCCCTGTATATTCTCCCTCTCCCCCTGCCCCTCCTCCCTCTCCTGTATGCACGCATGCTTGCTCACTCTCTAATAAAAATATAATCTTAAAAAAAAAAAGAATTTATAAAATCTAAACCAAACCTACTAACTGAATGGGAATATCTGCATTTTGGGATTGTTTGTAACCATCTTTCTATTTCTAGGAATGAAACAGAATATAATGTTCTGTTTTTTAAGTTGGTTTGAATGTGTTCCTTGGGCATTTTATGGTGATGTGGCAGAGGATGACCTCACATCTTCAAAAATTTCAGAATTAAAAACTGCGTACAAGTCTTACTTTAGCTAACATGTCTTTCTACACAAAGTTATTAAATATTATTTTCCCTTTTCTGGAAAAACATGTTTAGATGTCTAGGAAATTTCATGCCGGGCAAATGTTTCTAATCTAACATGGATAAGATTAAAACCTTAGGTTTCCCCTATTAGTCCTCTAGCAGTAACGAATCAATTTCCATAAAAGAGTTTTAACTTTAGCTGGAAAAGACGACAAAATATAGCACACCACTTTCCGAATGGGTTTGAAATTATAAGCCTTTTCCTTTTCTTATCTTCTAACCAAAAGAAACCCTAAAAAAAGGTCTACACACATATACATATCTAGGAATGCCTCTTTTGTTGCACTTCACTTCATTGTGCTTCAAAGCTGTGTTTATTTAAAAATTGAAGGTTTCTGGCAACCGTGCATTAAGCAAGACTATCAGCACAGTTTTTCCAACAGCTATTTGCTCACTTTGTGTCTGTCACATTTTCATAATTCTTACAATAATTCAAACTTTTTCATTATAATTATATTTGCTATGGTGATCTGTGATCTTTGATATTACTACTGTAACTGTTTTTAGGGCACCACAAGCTGCATTCATCTAAGACAGTGAACGTAATCTATAAATGTTGCGTATGTTCTGATTGCTCTACTGACCATCTCTCTCCCTCTCCGTGGGCCTCCGTATTCCCAGACACCTAACAGTACTGAAATTAGGGTAATTAACCCCACAACAGCCCTCTAAGTATTCAAGTGAAACAAGAGTCACACATTTCTTTAAATCAAAAGCTAGAAATGACTACACTTAATGAGGAAGGCATGTTAACAGCCAAGACAAGCTGAAAGCTAGGCCTCCTGTGCCAAACAGCCAAGCTATGAATGCAAAGTTAAGAGCTCTTGAAGGAAAAGTGCTACTCCCACGAACATAGACATGCTAATAAAATCAAACAGCCTTATTGTTAGTATAAAGTTTTAGCAGTCCGAATAAAAGATCACCAGCCACAAGAGTCCCTTAAGCCAAAACCTAATCCAGAGCAAGATCCTAACTCTCTTTAATTTATGAAGGCTGAGAGAGGTAATTAAGTGTCAGAAGAAAAGTTTGAAGCTAGCAGAGGTTGCTTCAAGAAACGGTTTAAGAAAAAAAACCATCTCTGTAACATCAAAGTGTAACATGAAGCAGCAAGTCACCTAGAAGATCTATCTAAGATCATTAATGGAAGTGGCTACAGTAAACAACAGATTTTGGGTGTAGACAAAACCACCTTCTATCACAAAAAGATGCCACCTAGGACTTTCTCAGCTAGAAAGGAGAAGTCAATGCCTGGTTTCAAAGCTTCAAAGGAAAGGCCAAATCTTCTGTCAAGGGCTAATGCAGCTGGTGACTTTAAGTGAAGCCCATGCTGAAGACCCTAGGGCCCTTAAGAATTATGCTAAATCTACTCTGCCTGAGCTCTATAAATGGGACAAAACTTGAAGGATAGTCCATCTGTTTACAACATGGTTTATTTAATATTTTAAGCCCACTGCTGAGAAAAAGATTCCGTCCAAATATTACCACTCACTGATAAATGCACCTGGTCACCCAAGAGCTATGATGGAGATGTACAGGATTCATGTTGTTTTCATACTTAATACAACATCTGTTCTGCAGCCCATAGATCAAAGAGTTATTTCAACTTTCGAATCTTATTAAAGAAGTACTTTCATAAGGCTAGAACTGCCCTAAACAGTGATTCTTCTGATGGATCTGAGCAAAGTAAGTTTAAAACATTCTGGAAAAGATTCACCATTCTAGATGCCATTAAGGACATTTGTGATTCATGGGAAGAGGTCAAAATATCAACATTAAAAGGAGTTTGGGAGAAGCTGATTCCAATGCTCATGAATGATTTTGAAGGGTTCAAGACTTCAGGGGAGGAAGTAACTGCAGATGTGGTGGAAACAGCCAGAGAACTAGAATTAGAAGTGCAGCCTAAAGGGGTGCTTGGCTGGCTCCGTCAGAAGAGCATGGGACTTTTGATCTTGGCTGAGGTAGAGAGTCTGAGTCCCACATGGTATGTAGAGATTAAATTAAAAACTTAAAAAATAAAGTGGAGCCTGAAGATGTGAATGTATTGCTGCAACCTCATGATAAAACTTACACAGATGAGGAGGTGCATTTTAGAGATGAGCAAAGAAAGTGGTTACTTGAGATGGAATCTACTCCAGGTGAAGATGCTATGAAGACTGTTCAAATGAAAACAAAGGACTTAGAATATTACATAAACTTAGTTGATAAAGCAGTGGCAGGATATGAGAGGACTAACTCCAATTCTGAAATAAGTTCTACTGTGGGCAAAGAAGAGTCAATCAAAACACACTTCAGTGTTGTCTTATTTTAAGAAAATGTCACAGCCACCCCAACCTTCAGCAACTACCACTCTGATCAGTCAGCAGCTATCATCGAAGCAAGACCCTCCACGTGCAAAAAGAGTATGACTTGCTAATAGCTCAGATGAGGGGCACCTGATCTGAGGGTTAACCCACTGCCTGCGGCTTGGGTCATGATCTCAGGGTCCTGGGATAGAGCCCCACATCGGGCTCTCTGCTTGGCAGGGAGACTGCTTCCCTCTCTCTCTGCCTGCCTCTCTGCCTACTTGTTATTTCTCTCTGCCAAATAAATAAATAATCTTTAAAAAATAAATAAAAATAAAAGCTCAGATGATGGTTAATATGTTTTAGCAATAAAAGTATTTTTAAATTAAGTAAATACAGAAGTATCTGGCTGGCTTAGCCGGTGAAGCATGCAACTCTTGATCGTGGGGGTTGTAAATTCAGTCCCCATGTAAGTATAGAGCTTATTTACAAATAAAATCTTTTAAAAAATTAAGTGCGTATTTGTTAGACTTAGTGCTATTGCATACTTAATAGACTGCAATACAGTGTAATTTTATGTGCACTAGGCAAACAAAAAATTCATATAACTCACTTTATTGTGATATTTGCTTTATTGCAGTGGTCTGGAATTGAACCTGCAGTGTCTCCCAAGTATGCTTGTACCTACACTTTTCCCAAGACCTACATTTCTTGATATGTCTAACTCTGCAAAGAGTACTCATCCATTATTTCTTTCCTTTATGAACTGAGTTCTACTGTCCTCAGATGAAAGTTTTTAAACTTAACTCTAATAGGTAACCAAGGATGAATCCTTTTAGGTTTAAGAGTCTGAATTGATGAGAAAAACAACTGACAAATCACAGAATGTTAGAACCAGAAAGCACCTTAAAAACTCTCTCTCCTCACCTCATTTTATTGATGAGGAAAGAGGGAGAGGAAGCAGATTCTGGTGAAAACGAGACCCCTCAGGTGGCTATTTAATAGTCTGGGAATAATGTAACTAGGAAGAGGGTAGAAAGAGGACAGCAGATTGAGATAATATGAGAAAAGTGATGATATACTCATAATGATTACATAAAAGAAAATAAGTTAAAAAGCTGGTTAAAAAGCAAATATCTATATGTATAGAGCTTTGAGAGTTGGTATTTATAGCCAGTAAGTGTATTAATAGTAGAGCTTCCATTGTTTCTCAAAACACTAAGTAGAACCACTGTGAAACTGGACTATCCCCAACATAACTGGTTAATAAATTATGCTTCTTCAATTAAAAAAGTTACTTATTTATATCTACTGCCTTAATCTATACAAGGAATTTTAGGTGGAAATGTCGGAATGATCAGACTCCTATTCTTTTCACAAAATTACAAGAGACCTTAAAGATCATTTAATTCTGTTTTAAGAGTAGTAATTAAAGGGTCTAGTAACCTGCACACTACTAAAAGAACTGGTAATTTGCAAAGCCAGGCACCCTCACTCTGTGAAACATTCTGTCCACTACAAACAAATACTGGTTGTGTTATTATAGGAGAACTTTACATCTGTGGTGTTACTCTGTAACTACAAAGTACCTTATTAATTCAATTATTCCTCATAACTATGAGATGAAGTACTATTTATCCAACTTGCCAGCCATACTAGAAATAAATAACCTCTTTATTGATTTTATTTATTTATTTATTATGATTTATTTTAGTTGGAGGTCAGACTCAAGCATACAATAAAGTTTTTCACATAACAGGAAATTAAGAGGAAGGGCTGGTTAGTTTAGCAGCTCAAGTCTTCAAGATTGTAATGAGCACTGGGTGATGATGTAAGCAATGATTCACTAAGGCATATACCTGAAGCTAATATTACACAGTATATTAACTAATTGGAATTTAAGCAGAAACTCGAAATAAAGAATGAACAAAGAAAAACAATGTCTTCAAGAACCCACCTATATCTCCACTCTGCTATCCTCAGGTGGTACCCCTACCCAATTCCCAGGCCTTAAGACAGTGCAATAGGTTTCTTATCCAGTCTCAGCAGTAACCAGAAAGATGAGACTATCTCTTCATGTGCATCTCATTTAGGAACAAGGACTCCTTTCTCAGAAACCCCAAACCCAATTTCCATCCCAATTTCTCCTCAGATCTCAATGGCCACAACTGCATCACACACCTATGTCAAAAATTACCCAGACATCATGGAACTCCCTGGTTGACTTTTAAACCAAGGAGAACCCACTCTCCAAGGCTGGAGATAGGGCCTGATTCTCTGAAGCATAAAGCTGTGTAGAAGGAGGAAACTGTGAATAAAATCAGAGTTCTATTAGGAAAGTGAGGGAAAAGCCAGTCTTACAGTTTGGCTGTCTAATGGTTTTTATGTCCACATACCCTCAAGAATGAAGACGTGAATGTTTATGTGTGCATATATGTATGTGTATTTATATTTGTATATACATATAAACAAAGTTAAAAGTCACTGTGATCTGGTTTTGAGAGAAGTGTGAGGGGATAGTATAGAAGGTAAGAGTTTGGGAAAGAAAACTTTCCTGTAAGGCACCAGACTGCTTCTATTAATGAGTAAAACATGGCAAGAAAATATAAAACTGTTATATGAAGAATGACTGATGGAACTAAGGATGCTTAATAGGGATAGGAACATTTACTGAATATTTACTATAGGCTAAGCAGTGTTCTGAGAGCTTTACATGTAATATCTATTAGCAATTAGATAAATTACAGTACTATACTAAACTGGACCAACTGAGGTACAAAAAGATTAAAGTAACAAGCTCCAATACTACAGAGCTAGTTAAGAGGCAGAGAAAAAATCCAAACCCTAACAAGCTTGACTTTAGAGTTTAAGTTTTATGCTCTACATTTCTGAAGAAAGTTTTGATTCTCAAATTCACAAATTTGAAGACCTGTCATGTAAGAGAAGAGTAAATTTTATGTGCCGTCTCACAAAACAAAACCAGGACCACTAGATTAAAGTTTGAAGAAGATATATTTCTGCTTACTCTGAGGCAGAGCCATCAAACAATCAGAGTTAACCAAAATAGGACAGGTTAGCCTCCTGGGACAAGAGGATCTACCACAGTTATTGAAGCAGGGACTCAGAGTTCAGGATACTGTTGGAGAGTCATATTTTGAAGACACATTCTATCACAGTGGAAGAGACTACACTTACTGTGGTGTGTGTGGGAGTGTCCTAAACCAGGGGTTCATAGAGGTTCTGAATGCTGTATTATTTTAAAATTATTTAAATTAGCTTCTGATATTTAAAAATAAGTTTTTTTAAAGGGGGAAGGAGCAGAGGGAGAGGGAAAGATAGAATCTTAAGCAGGCTCCATGCCCAGTGTGGAGCCCAAGGTGGGTTCAATGTCAGAACCTGAGATTATGACATGAGCTGAAATCAAAAGTTGGATGCTTAACAGAATGAGCTACCCAGGAGCCCCTAAAAGTAAGTTTTCCATAAAATTTGGATTTCTGGCTTTTCTTTTTAAAAAATTTAGGAATTTTGGCAACTTTGGGCATATATTCCACAATGACAACAACTGGTTGGAGCTGAGCGATGAGCCAAGGTCCTTGGGCATAAACTCCCTGGTTGCTACTAGCTTTACCTAGTTGTCTCCCTCTTTAAGGGACCTACTGCACCCCTTCAAGGTATTTGTGGTTACAGCCTCTATTCTTTGGCATTATGGAACAAGCCTAGAGAAGAGAAAAAAACATAAGTGAGAGAAAAGTTAACAGATCATGCTCTAATAGGATCTCTAATGCACTGTTTTCCAACCCCTTTTTCCAATAAGGAAACTTCTTTTTTTCCTTAACCATCCCCCAGCTCCAATGAAATTTTAATACCCAGATGTACTATATACCTCTTTATGGGCCACAAACTATTATAATTCTAAGTCTTTCTCTTGAAGAGCCAAGTTTACCCCCTTGGGAATAATAATGCACGCTTTAACATTTTGGCTCTTAAACTTATTTCTCATTATCTAAGTCAGCAGAGACTGGAACATGAATACTCTAAGGAGAAAGACAGTATAAATTAACTTCCAGCAGCTTCCTTTTGTAACTCTAAGAGTTATTAGGTAAGAAAAGAAAAGAATTTTGAATAAAACCACAGGAGTGTTAAATTTAATGAGCATGAGGACTAAACCACATTACTGTCCTATGTAAAGCTGAGACTAGTGGAGTGTTGGATATGTTTATACCATTATACTCATGTTCTGTTCCAATTTATATCTAGGATAGTCTAGAGCAGAAGCTCTCAAAAGTTTTGACCTCATGACTCTTTATTCTCTTAAAAATTACTGAGGATACCAGTGACTGCTTTTTATGTGGGTTACAACCACTGATATTTACCATATGAGAAATGAAAACCAAGATTTTTAAATTATATATTTTTGAATAGATCTTTAAAAAAAATAAGCCTATCATGTTACTACAAATAAGATATTTTTAGAGAAAAACTTTTCCAAAAAATTAGTAAAACAAGTGACATTATTTTAATTTTTCAAATCTCTTCAGTGTTTGACTTAGAAAAAAGCATGACTCGCCTATTTCTGCATTTAATCTGTTGCAATATCACACATCATGTAACCTCTGGAAGACTCCACTGTACACAAGTGAAAGAAGGCAAATAACATCTTATAGTTTTGACTTTTTGGACCCCCTGAGCACTTGGTGTGTAATGCTCTTTAAATTTCAAAGTTATTAAAATTTATTTTAAGGTTTTCTATAAAAATGATTATGGTACACACATTTTTCCACCCTGCTCTCTCCAAACTTCACTAAAGTAGCATAAACCAGGGGCACCTAGGCAGCTCAGGTGATGATTCCAGGGTCCTAGGATGGAGCCCTGCGTTGGGCTCCCTGCTCAGTGGGGAGTCTGCTTCTCCCTCTTCCAATGCCACTCCTCCTGCTTGTGCTCCCTCTGTCAAATTAATTAAATTAAATTAAAATTAAGTATTATAAGCCCACATAAACCAAGAAAATAGAAATGGAGGAAAGAGAAATAAAATTTTAAACACTAAAAAGCATATGAAAGAGTGGAAGAATGGCACTTTAAGAAAAGTGACTCCTAAGTATATAAATCACTAACTGCGGGAACACCAAAGGGTTCAAGAATAGGGAGCACCAGGTACCTCTAGAAATGGGGGTGAAGGTGGGTCTAGGAAGAAAATTGGTTGAAAGTCTATTTAAGCAGTTAGGGCTCTCTGATTTCTTAGTTGCTCTCCACAGTTAGGTGACCCAAGCTAGCAACTATCCTCTCTATTGCCAGCAGAAGCTATTCTGTAGAGAAATCTTTCTTTCTTCCTCCCCCGCCCCCCCCCGTTTTTTAAAAAAGGTGTCCATACACAATTGAGGAGAGGTATCTTACTTTTATAACAAAGCATTAAGTCAACTTTACACACAGACTAACTACAGAGGCAGCTCCCTTTCTCAAGCCCTCTTCCCAAAATCATTGTCAGAACCTCTAGAGGCTTTAAGTGGAGTCCTTCTCTTGGAACTCAAGAGAAAAAACCTAAAGATTCTGCCAGGCTTTTCAGGGTTCCCTGAAGAGAAAACTAGCTAGGTTCCCTTTAGGTGAAGACCAAAGCAAACCCCATTCAGGGGCTTGGAGCTCTGAACCACTTTTTCAGTAGTATACCTTTAGATATGCACTAGACATTTGATAAAAAGCATCTAATAGTGAGATCAAAACAAACGGTAAAAAAACAAAAACAAAACCCACACACACAGAAACTCAAACTCAAAACAAAACAAACAAACAAGAAAGAAATCTGAAGTAAACAGGGACTATGAGACTATGGGAGAAGACAAAATCCAAAAACAATCATTAACATCCTCAAAAGTAAGAGAATACATTAGACCTATGAACAAAATACAGTGTCATATTAGAAAAAAAGATTTAATTAAAAATAGCAGAAATGAAATCCTCAAAGAGCTAGAAGATAAGATGAGGAAAGGTCCCCAGCAAGTAAAATAAAAGGGATAGGAGAGAAAAGATAAGGAAATCTGGAGACCAGTGCCTGAGGTCCCATAACTAACAACAGGAATTCTAGAAAGTCAAAACAGAGAAATGGAAATCAAAGAATTAATTCAAGTGAATTTCCAACAACCTAAGGACATGAATTTTAATGGAAAGACCCACTGAGTGCCCATCATAATTGCTGAAAGTAGACCTACACAAGGCACTTTTTCATAAAATTTCAGAGCTCAAGGACAAGGAAGATCAAAATAAGCTCAAAGGAAAAAAGACTTCTCAACAGCAGGAATGGAGCCACAGGAAAATGAAGTGTTGTATTAAAAACTGAGGGGAAATTATTTCCATCCAACTATCATAATATTAAGACAGCAAACTCATTTTCAGACATGGAAGTTCTCAAAAATTTCACCTTTTAAGTACATTTTTTCAGGATGCTACCGAAGGGAGAATTTTGCCAAAATGAGAATAAAGCAGGAAAGAAGTGACAGTGATATCCAAGAAAAGGGAAGCTAACAAAGAGAGAGGCAGTGAAGATCCAAGAAGAAAGCTATGTAACAGGCCCAAAGAATAACTGCAACCTAACAGATGGCTCTAGGAGAAATTTCTTCAAGAAGAACCTGATGGACTCCCTGATGTGCCTGAATAAACTGAGAGGAGATTTACACAACTGAGGGAAGAGTTTGGATTCAATTAGCAAAACATATACATATATAAATATATGTATGTATGTATGTATATACATATATGTAATTCAGATAAAGCAAAAAGTCTTCAGAAAATGGTAAACAATTAGAGAATGAACATTCTTTACAAACACATTTACCAAAACTCACCACATATTGGTCACCAAAGGAAAAAAAAAAAAAAGAAAAAAGAAAGAAAAAAATACCCACAAACAATTCATGTCATATATTTCATTCTTTGAACACAGTGAAATAAATTTAGAAACTATTACCAAAACAATATTCCTGTAAGGAAAACTACAAACTTGAAAAATCTTTAAATGTACTTTTTTTTTTTAAAGATTTTATTTATTTATTTGTCAGAGAGAGTGAGCACAGGCAGACAGAATGGCAGGCAGAGGCAGAGGGAGAAGCAGACTCCCTGCTGAGCAAGTCCCGATGTGGGACTCGACCCCAGGACGCTGGGATCATAACCTGAGCCGAAGGCAGCCGCTTAACCAACTGAGCCACCCAGGCGTCCCTTTAAATGTACTTCTAAATCAGGGCTGGAAGAAATCATAATAGAAAACAAATAATAATACTTAGACTTGAACTACAGCAAAAACACAGTATATCAAAACTTGTAGGATGCAGCTAAAGCAATCTAAAAAGGGAAATTTATAGATGCAAATGTTTATCTCGAAATTCTTCTATAGTTTTTTCTTAAAAAAAAAAAAGCAACCCACACATTTGTTTCAACACAGTATGAGCAAGACATGAATTTCCCACTTGCTTATGTGTGATTTATTTATTTATTTATTGGGTGAGAAACATCAGGTGAAAGCAGAAAACTGAACCTGAGGAACTGAGCTGTGCTGGAATATGCAAAATACACAAAACTAAACACATGTACCATCTGTATCAGTTCACCAGGTGTATTGAACCACACCTACACACACCTACAGTATTACTCTTTCTGTCCAATGTCAGAGAACCCTCCTTCCACCACTTCACAATAACTTGCAAGCTGTATCCCTTCTGACACCTACTTCCACAAACAAACTTCAGGTCTTTTTCAAGGCAAGTACCACATTCATTTTAGTATTTACATATGTCTTAACCACTAAATGGATATAAAAGAGTACTACTGTTTTTATAAGGTTCTCTGTTGGGGCGAGAGGAAGGAAGGGAGAGAGGAAGGAGAGAAAGACATGAAGTTTTCCAATGTTGTGCCTCTAACCCCATTTTCTCCATAAACCCTGTGATTTTTTAAAAAAGATTTTATTTATTTATTTGACAGAGAGAAGAATCACAAGGAGGCAGAGAGGAAGGCAGAGAGGGGGGTGAAGCAGGCTACCGCTGAGCAGAGAGCCCAATGTGGGGCTCCATCCCAGAACCCAGGGATCATGACCTGAGCCAAAGGCAGAGGCTTAACCAACTGAGCCACCAGGTGCCCCAAACCCTGTGATTTTTGTTGTGAAATTGCACAACAAGGTCTGCTAGGAATACATATGTTGTGATAAAGCAAAACTGACTGCATTAGAAAAGATACAATGAAAAACACTTATAAAGGATATTATTGGGACAAATACAGAAGTCTAAACATACACTGTAATTAGATAATATTAATGAGTCAATATTAAATTTCCTGAGTGTGATGACTGTCTTTGGTGTTAGGATATTAAAAATATAAGGGGGACAATGTCATGATGCCTACTAACTTAAAAAATCCAGGAGAAAGAGAAAATAAAGTGTGAGATAAGCAAACATAGCAAATGTTAACAACTAGCAGATCTTGTGAAAGGTGTCCATTGTACTATTCTGTAATTCTTCTGCAATAAAAGTTTGGAAAAGCAAAGCATTGGTGATGGCAAGAGTGGCAGATTGAATTCTTCACTCCCTGCATTCCAGGCTCCTTTTGACATGACTTTGGAATACTTCCCATACTGGTAGAGAATATTTTCCAGTCCTTTGCAGCTTGTTTTAACCAAAAGAATGGGGCAGGAGTAATGGTAGGCCAGCTGTATGTTTAAAGCTCTTGTCCTGTCTTTTGCTTCTACTTTCAACATGAGAAGATATATCCAGATTACCCTAATCAGGAGGATGAGAAGCAGATGTCATCTGGTTGCTCTGGCTGAGGCCAAGCTGTGTCAGTCAACATCCAGCCAACGTCTTACCTATGCATGACTCTAGCCAAGACAAGCAGACTGCCTAGCCAACCATCTTCTGACCTCGGACAAGTGAGCAATACATGCTGAGTGTCACATATCACTAAGACTTTTGTGGTTATTATGCAGAATTTTGTGAAAACAACTAAGCAGCCAACTTAAGCCAACTTAACTTAGACAATAAACAGAATAAACTCAAAGTACAAGAATTTTTTTAAAAGTAAAAAAAGTGTAAGAAATAAATGAAATAGAAAATAATAATACAAGGGGCGCCTGGGTGGCTCAGTGGGTTAAGCCTCTGCCTTCGGCTCAGGTCATGATCTCAGGGTCCTGGATGGAGCCCTGCATCAGGCTCTCTGCTCAGCAGAGATCCTGCTTCTCCCTCTCTCTCCCTCTGCCTGCCTCTCTGCCTACTTGTGATCTCTGTCAAATAAATAAATAAAATCTTAAAAAAAAATAAAGATACGAGAAAAGATCAACAAATCCAACACTGCCCATTTGAAAAGATTACAAAATAAGAAATCTTGTGACAAAATTTATCAAAAAAAAAAGAAAGAAAGAAAAGAAAAGCACAAATAGAATAGGAATGAGAAAGAGACCACCACTACGGAAGCATTACAATTTTTAACTCTTAATACATTAAATAACGTTACTCCTTATTTGAAATGCTTAAAAATCTTTAACTATTTAATTGATTTTTAATGAAAAGGCTTAAAAATCTGAATGGGAACTATTTAAGAAAAAGTTTCTAAAACTAACTCAAAAAGAAGTAGAAAGAAAAAGTCCTTTAACCACTCAAGTCCTTTACTTACTAAACAACTTGAATCCAATTAAAAAAAAAAAATCACCAAATGATTTTTACAGAAAAATCCAGCAAACAATCTGTCAGAAAACAGATAATCTCTTTAGTATAGAAACTTTTGGAAAAAAGGAATGAGAATATGGAGGGAAAGAAAACTCTCCCAATTCATTGTCTGAGACTATTACAAACTTGAAGAAAACTGAGCATACGTAGTATGAAAAAGGAAAATCTCAGGCCAATCTCACTTATAAACAGAGATTTTAAAATCCTAAATACTGGGTGCCTGGGTGACTCAGTTAAGCGTCTGTCTTTGGCTCAGGAAATGACCTCAGGGTCCTGGGTTTGAGCTGTGGGATTGAGCCCCACACTGGAGCCTGCTTCTCCCTATCCCTCTGCCTCTGCCTGCCGCCCCCCCGCTTGTACTCTCTCCTTCTGTCAAATAAATAAATAAAATCTTTTTTTAAAAATCCCCAATATTACTAAATCAAATCCTATAATAAGCATTTAAAATTTTTTAAAAAATATTTTGAAACAATCACAGTTACAGAAAAGCTGGCAATACAGTAGAGAGAAAATTTTTTCCTGAACCATTTGGAAGTTAATTGCCAACCTGATGCCCCACTGCCTTTAAATACCTGCATTATTTCCTACAAACAAGGACCTCCTATGCAAACAGAGTATGACCATGAAAATCAGGAAATAAATATTGATAAGTTAATGCCATTTAGTTTTCAAACACAATTCAAGTGTGCCGATTATCCCGATCATTCCTTGTAGAGAAAAGTACACCTTATGGAACCATGCAATGTATTTAGCTATCATGTCCTTTCAGTCTCTAAGACTCATTTAGGACCCTTACACTATCAAAGATTATGGGCCAGTTGTTTTGTAGAATGTCCCTTAATTTAAGTTTGGTATTTTCCTGTAATTATATTCATGTTATGCATTTTGGCAGGAATACCACTGAAGTGATAGTGATTTCTTCTCACTGTATTAAGTGGTATCTGATTTCAATCTGTTCCATTATGACATTCCCTTTGATCACTTGATTAAACTTGGGTCTGCCCTCTTTTGGGTTCTGAACTTAGCATGCTGGAATTGGCTGTCTCTTCTACATACACCCTCCGGACCACCCTTCTCCCTCTGCTTAGGCTCTGACAGAAATGCCCCCCTTCCCCTCTGGTCGGGCTGTGAAGCTCCACCTCAGGCTGCTCCCTTTCCTCTTCATGGATGTTCTCTACTCATCATTCTTGGGCTCTAAATCTCCACACACAGCCATGTAAGCCACCTCCCTATGGAGCATTCGTCATCCTAACTGGGCTTGATTCTTGCCCCACTGAGCTGCTATTCTGTGCAAATACCCTCTTTGCCCAATCTGGCTTTGACACTCACTCTGGGTCAAAGCAGCACCCCTGCTCCCATTCCCAGATTACCTATTTCACCCTATGTAATGGATTAAAGATAAGGACTGAGTTATTTGGGAAGGAAAGAATGGCTACAATGTTTTTTAAAATGTATTCTGGATCCAGTGGGATTTATCCTAGCAATACAAGGACAGTTTAAAATTAGAAAAATATATTTACAAATTTACCATAATAATAAATCTAAAGGGGACCTGTATGATTACTTCAGTAATTACTCAAAAAAGAACATGGAGGGGTGCCTGGGTGGCTCAGTGGGTTAAAGCCTCTGCCTCCAGCTCAGGTCATGATCCCAGGGTCCTGGGATTGAGCCCAGCAGCCGGAATCTCTGCTCAGCAGGGAGTCTGTTTCCTCCTCACTCTCTGCCTGCCTCTCTGCCTGCTTGTGATCTCTGTCAAATAAATAAATAAAATCTTTAAAAAAAAAAAAGAACATGGAAAAATGCAACCCATTCAAGGTAAAGAAAAAAAACAAAATCTTCTTTGCAACAATGAATGAAAGGAAAGCTCAACATAATTGAGGGTATTTAGTAAAACCCAGAGCAATCTCATACTTATGGTGAAGTGTTAAAATATTTCCCTTTAAAGTCAGAAACCAAATAAAATATGCCTGCTATCACCGCTTCTACTCAACACTGTAGGGCTAATCAGTGTAGTTAGAAAAAGAAGTTTAAGTAATAAAGGCTAGATGGGAGGGGAAAAAAAGCATCATTTATCGGGGTGCCTGGGTGGCCCAGTTGAGTGACTGACTCAGGTCACGATCTCCAGTCTGAGATAGAGGCCCACTTTGGGCTCCGCACTGGGCAAGGAGCCTACTTAAGATTCTTTCTTCCTCTCTCCCTCTGCCCCTCTCCCTGCTGGTGTACACTCACGTGCTCTAATAAATATACATATATATACACACACACGTATATATGTATATATTTTAAATGTCATTACTGCAGACAATGCATACATAAGAAGTTGAAGGGAATTCAATAAGGCTGCAGGGTTATCAAGCCAATGCAAAAAATCAATTCTGTTCACAAGTAAATAAGTAGAAAATATAATTGTTAAAAAACACCACTTGCAATAACTAAACCCATGAAAATGTCTAGGAATAAATTTAGCAAAACATTTTTAAGATCTTGTCAGAAAAAAATACGAAATTTCACTTAAAGACATAAAAGGCCTGAATAAATGGAAATAACCTCATTCATGGATGTAGTAAGATAAAATTAATAAAGATGGCAACGTGACCCAAATTTAATATACAAAATCAAAGCAATGTCAATGAAATTCCCCCATAGGATTTTTCATATAACTTGGAAAAATTCATAAAAAAGGCAAACCAATTTTGAAAAGTAAGGTGGCAGTATTTGCCCTAATGAGATAGCAAAACTTATCCTAAAGAAAAACTAAGAGAATGTGATATTGGTACAGGTATAGATGACAGAAGAGAATCAGAGCTTTTAAGATATTTATCTATTTATTTGTTAGAGAGAGAGAAAGAACACACACAAGGGGAGCGGCAGGCAGAGGGAGAAACTGGCTCCCCACTGAGCAAGGAGCCTGATGCCGGACCTGAGCCAAAGGCAGCCGCCTAACCCACTGAGACACCCAGGTGTCCCAAAAATCAGAGCTTTAAAACAGCACTACTAGGTATACATAGGAGCTTAGTACATAAAAGATGTGCCATTAAGAAATCAGTGAGTAAAGTACAGACTATTCCTTAAATAATGATGAAACATCCAGTTATACAAGGGAAAAAATTACAACTATTCCCGGCATACAGCCAAATTACACCCCATATGGATTAAATACAAAAATGTGAAAAATAGTATCTGAAAACTTTAAGAATAAAACATAAGAGGAGATTATCTCAAGAGCTTGAGAATATCTCAAGAGCATGAAGGGCTTCTTAAGACACAAAATACAAAAAAGCAAGACAATGACAACTGCAACAACAGTAGAACTTAAAACTTCTGTCCATCAAAACCCCACAAAAAAACCAAACGAAAAGCCATGAACTGGAAAGAAATATTTGCAATCCATATTCCCAAAGAATGCTTATTAATATATTCATAATATAAAAATAACTTACAAATCAGTAAAAAAAGAAAGAGGGAAAGGAAAAAGAAACACATACACAATCCAACTGAAATGGGCCAAGGATAGGAAACTATTAGCTAAATGGTTAATCCGGTATTAAGATAAAATTGTGATCAACTAAAATCCCAGGTAGACTCTGGTAAGAAGGGGTAAGAAGGTACCTCTGACTAGAGCTGGTGAAAGTGAATGTTAAAATCATTTCCCTTTAGAGTCAGAAACAAAACAAAAATGCCTGCTACCACTGCTTCTATTCAACACCTAAGACTAATTAGTGCAATTGAAAAAATAAATGAAAGTAATAAAGACTGGAGAGAAAAAATAAAAATGTCACTATGGGAGACAATTCATACATAAGATGTCCAAGAGAATTCCAACTACCAAGCTTATCAGAAGTCTCACTTAAAGAACTGATGTTCATCAACATCACTTCCAACTCCCAAGTCTGCCTCTTTATCTCAGGTTTGACTCCACCACGTTTTCTTCTGAGGATGCTACTTTCATACACCTTTTCCTAAACATTAAGAATTCAGGAGAGTCTCTTACTTAAAATGAAATCCAAGATAATTTTATCACCTTACTTCTACATTATTCTGGTCCTGATACTTGTTGCCTCACATCTTGGTCTACTACTCTTGGGAAATGGCCACTGTTTTAGCAATTTCAGGGCACTTTAGCATTTTTGAAGAAAATCCATTACGGCAGCTTCCAGGATAAACACAAGAAGATATTGGGAGAGTGACATCCCTGGAGAGGTCGTAGAACATTTGTGCTCTTTCTGCCTACCTTGCCCTGTGTATCTTTTCCATCTGGTTGTTCCTGACTTATAGTCTTTATTATTAAAACCAATAATCTAGGTCCCTAAAACCATTCAGGTGTGGGGAAGATACACAGTAGCTGAGTACCCTTTCTTCTTAACACCATCCTCGGAAATCAGTTTTGAAGATGTTTTCACCCTGTCCATCATCTGCAGCAATCAGGCACAGTGCTGATTCCTTCACAGCAGAGGGGAACTCTTCAGGCTCCAGAAAGGCTGAAGTTAACCTGAAGAGCACCACAATTCCTTTCTCTCTCTCTCTCTCTCCCTCGAAAAGTTGCCACTGATATTTTTATTGGATAAAGTTAAAAAAATGTTTCAGTTTACAAAGGCTAATTGTTGAACTGGTGGCCTGAAGAAACTGTCCACAGCAGCCAAGGCAGAAGTCTCATACCAGCAGAACTGGCTCTTTTAGACCATGGTTCATCCCCTTTTAAAATCAAAATATTTTTCTTCTTCTGGCCTACAAGTATTTTTTTCAAAGTACAGAAAAAGACTACACTGGCATTGAGTTCCGTATCAATCCATGTTACAATGCAATCCATGATATAGAATCTTGAATAACCTGTGACACTTTAACAAGTAAATGTTTTACTAAGACAAAGAAAATCCATTTTCAATGATATAATTCACTCTCTCATAAACTCATTCTAGGAAGCGAGGTAATCATTCAAACGGAACTTCTGACAGCTTTCAATCAAAAAATTCTTCAATATAGATGCTACAAACAGAATTTCTCAGACTCCAAAGCCTACTTTCTTCACAGCACTTTGGTAGCATGAACATCACGATCCCCAATTTCCTATTCCCTACCCTGACATGGCCCAGTTCTTATAGAGTATATCCTCTGCAATAAGCAAGGCTTACATATGCAACCAGATCAGTTTCTTGGTGTAGAGGGTGTCAATATTGGATCAATATTAACCAAATTGATATGAAACTATTCACAATGCTCACAAGTAACTAACTTCCTATAAAACTTGATGTAATGGAAGCAGTGATAAAAAAAATGCTACTATATAACCTAGAGAAGGAATATTTCTAGATCCCATTCAATGAACTAATTCTCATAATGCTATATAATTATTTCTGTATATAGGGCACCCTAAAAAGGATAACTCCAACCACGGAGTCTAATTTCCACATTTCTAACTTTGTATTTATATTCCAAGAACCATGACAGCATATGTCTGGCATACCTGTACCTTTTATCATGATTCCAATACTCAGTCCTAGGGAAGGGAAGCACAAGGCTAAAGTCAAGAGGGATAACTTTATTTCAACATATAGCAAATGTCACATGGGTGGTCCAAAATCCTGCAGAGTGGAGGAAAGAAATTCTCTACACAGAATGTAACCCTACTATGTCCAGGAACCTACAAACCCACTTGCATATAACCCTATTCAAAGAAGCCGAGTCAAGATACCATAAGTAACAGCAGCATGAGTTTCAATCTGAACTTGCTGGCCTCAGCCAGAAAAGGTAACCAGAGTCTACTGGGTGTGCCTATCATGGGTCAACCGCCACATATATGATATCCCCACTGTTATGGACTGAATACACGTGTATCTCAAAATTCATATGCTGAAATACTAACCCCAAGACGATGGTATTAGGAGGCGGGGCCTCTGAGAACTGATTAGGTCTCCTGAAGGTAGAGCCCTCATGAATATGAGTGAGTATGCCTTATAAGAGGTTCAAGAAAGCTCCTTTGCCCTTCCCACCATGTGAGACACAGCAAGAAGGTGTGCACAATCTATGAACTGCAAAGAAGGCTCTAACCAGATACTGGATCTGCCAGTGCCTTGATCCTGGACTCTCCAGCCTCCTGAACTGTGAGAAATCAATTTCTCTTCTCTCTGAGCTACCCAGTTTATGGTATTTTTGTTACAGCAGCCCAAATGGACTAGTATACTTACCTTAGAATATGAAATACAATGGCAGGAAGCCCAGCTTAAATGATGCTCAATTTCTTTCATTTCTAGAACTTTTAATCATTTATATTATATTCATTGATCCACAAGGAGCTTTGATTAAAAACAAATTAAATAAAAAGTTACTTCTTCCCAGGAAAAATGTTAATCAACATAAGCTGAGCTATGAGGGGATGTGATCCATTCTCAACATAACAAATGGTACTAGGACAGTTGGATATTTGCATGCATAAAAGGGAAATGATACATTTAAATCACATATAAAGATTAACTCAAAATGGACTATACGTAAATGAAGAGCCAAATCTATAAACTCCTAGAAGAAAATGTAGACTAAAATCTTAGTGACAATGGGTTAGGAAAAGAGTTCGTAGATACAAGGGTAAAAGTGTGATCTAAAAAAAGAAAGTTGATTGGATTTTATCAAAATTAAAAATTTTGCACTTCAAAAAACCATTAAAAAATGAAAAGACACAAATTTGGTAAAGTTGCAAGGTATGAAACTAAAATACAAAAATCAGTTGCATTTCTATATGCTAGTAACATTATCGGAAAAAGAAATTAAGAAAACAATCACACTGACAACAGCACCAAAAACAGTAAAATACTTGGGAATAAATTTAACCAAGGAGATGACTACCCTGAAAACTTAAGACATCAATTAAAGAAACTGCAAAAAATATAGTTTTCTCCTGCTATCTGAAAGTTTGCTTTATGCCACTTAGGCTTTTGCTAAAGCAAGACCTACATTAGTATCTGTTTTCACTAACTAAAAGAAATCTGAAGATTTTTGCTTTTATGAAATGGTAATTGCTTCATTGCTTGACACAATTTTGGCTTATGAAAAGTTTCATAAGAATGCTCTACTTTGGGCTCTGTTGAAGGTGTGGGTCCCCGGTGGGGGCTGAACCGCCCCGGGGCGTGAGGAGACAAAGGACTCCAGATCCAAGCTGATTCCTTCCCCAGTTGGAAGTCCCTGCCACCGCTGTTTTAAGGCTCCATATCCAGCATGGAACCCCATGTGGGACCTGGACTCAACAACCATGAGATCAAGATCTGAGCTAAAATCAAGAGTTGGACACTCACTCAACTGAACGAGACACCCAGGAACCCCAGTTTTGGTTTGAAACCCTCCCAGGAGCTTCCTTGATGTTATCTGAAACTGGACCCTGTACTTCGAAGGCAGGGAGAGACTGAAGAAAGAGGCAGGCCACTCCAGGGTATCCAGGATCCTTCCACAGGTTGGTGATTGCGGACATTGCTGCTATGAACATTGGGATGCAGGGGAGACAAGATGGCGGGGAACTAGGAGGATGCTCTGGTTCAACCTGTCCCCTAATGTGAGCTGATTACCACCAAGGAACTCCGATCACTCATGAAATCAGCCTGAGATCAAAATTCTACTCGTCAGGATCTCTACGGGGGCAGAAGACGCCAGTGGGATGTCAGGATCTCTACGGGGGCAGAAGACGCCAGTGGGCAGTCTTTTTTGTTTGTCTGTATTTGTTTGTATACTCCACAAACCTTACCTTGGGGCCCATTTGGGCTGAGCC